>VXAL01012996.1:0-80604 GCA_013399475.1 Chauna torquata | reverse complement strand
TTAAGTATTAGACCTGTGTAATCGTGCAGGCTTGAATCCAAAGCTCACAAGAGTTGAGGGAAAAGCTCCAGGTGACTTCAGTGAGTTTTGGATCAAACCCTAAATTTTTGTTACATATGAACATTAAAACCGTTAGTTTTTTCAAGAGCACTCAGCATCAGTCAGATTATAGCTGGGAATTTTACCATTGACTGTAGGGACCAGCATTAGATGGATAACAAATACTTCTACAAATTCTCCCCTCTTGTGCTATGTACTGAATTATTCTTCTGAGATCACATCCAGGAGCCTTTCAGTAGGCACAACTCCCACTGATTTCAAGGATTTGGTTAGATGCTTATCTTGTCCCTCTTACCATAATATCTTAGTGCCTTGTAATCTTTAATGTATCTATTCTCACAACACTGCTGTAAGGCAGGGCAGAGCTATTATCCGCGTTTTACTTGTATGCTAAAAGTACTAAATACCATACAGTTGTTCCCATACCATACCTCTGCTTTTCTTTTAACGATATCTGTTAAATTGCTGAGGCTTGATTATTGCCAACTTAGTGGGTCCTGGTCCATGATTAAAGCTCAGAGGTATTACAGTAATACAAATAAGAAAGCATAGCTTCAAACAGTTTGAGAGGAGTGAAACGCAAGCCAACACTTGGACTACTTGTGTGTCTGAAAGTGGAGGAAACGTGTTTTTAAAAGAAAGGTGCTTAGACAAAGATTTTCTGGAGCAAAGTATAAGGATAACAGGGCTGAAAGCATTTTGGACTTGGACTCTCATACAGCTCTAAACTCCCCCCTTTTTGAAAAGGCAATCGAAGTGATAATGGCACACAAAACATGGTCAAGAGCATTACTACAGTCACGAAGCTGAGCATTCAGAAGTTATGAATTAATGGATCTATGGTTAAACATCATAGCCCAGAATGTGAGCTCTGAACACACAGGGTGAGGGCAATGAGGTGTATGAGGATAAACAAGATCCTCTGAAGACTTATCAAGTATAAACACATGAGGTTGCGCATGCATTCTTAATTTGCTTGTTTTTTTAAAGTCTGTGTGCTTGACTTTGTAGCATTACTCTTCCTACATTACTTGTTAAAATTTGTGTATGATTTCTCAAGTCTGTAAAGGACTAAACTTGAAAACACTGAAATTCCGCCATGTGGAAGCATATTGACACCCACAGTGTTTATCTGTGGGAGCTGGATTCTAAAGGTCTTCCATTCGAAACTACTCTACTTGAGCTGTTATGGATAGCACTAGTAAGTTATTTTCTCTGCGAACTGCCTCAGATGAGGCGCAGATCCTACCAGGCCTTTTTCAGTCATTTGCTAGCTGTAGAGGAGTAGTGAGACTGAGGAATTTGGGGGCCTTCTCCAGGCTATAGAGAGGGACAGTATATTTTAGGGAGCACAGGACCCTCCCGCCTTTCGTTCGTATTTGACTGAATGCATCCTGTTGCTGTCAGTGGTGTCCCTGCTCATCTATGTCTCTTTTCCTATGCTGGTTTCTTGCTGCCACCAGCCTCCATTTCTTATCCTAGTCTTGGTCTCTTTGCTTAGTCTCCCCCTTCAAGGATCCTTGTCAAGTGTCCAGCTTCTCTTTCTCATATCTTACTCTCGTCTTCTTTCATGAGCACTCCCATCCCCTGTTCCACTTCTGACTCCTCATCTCAACTTGCTTCATTTATCTGCCCATTGTCACGTTTTTTCCTCTCATCCCATTCCTTTCTCTGTGGTCTAGTGTTCTTTAATAAACAGTTCCTATTTCCACCAGTTTTCAGGGACTGTTTTCTCCCCCTTCCAGCCCGACGTGCAGTGTCATCATTTTTATGCTTTTCTTTCCCCTCACCCTTGTGAGCGTTTACTTTTACTTTTTTTTTTTTCCTTATAAAAAAGAATAGGTTGCAAAACCACCACAGATCAAGCTCTTTTCCCTGGAGCAGTCATCACAGCATGGCTGTGGAGCCTTGTGGCTTGTGTGCCTTGCTTGTACCTCTTGATGGTACAGAAGACCTTAGATGGCACCTGCTATTTGATCTGTTCTAGGAGCTGAGCCATCAAAACAACCTTTCCTTAAGAATAAAATCTGCAAAAATTTTTGCAGCAAAAATAGAAGTCTTGAAAAAGTATGCAAAATTGCTGTTTTTCAAAGATTTATAGTGGAGTGAGATGGTAAAAGGTACACTCTTGAGACTCAAGCCAGCAGCTCTTACTGAATGTCTTGTTTCTTCTCCGAAGAACTGAAATACCAGAGCTTTTCAAGGGAAGGGCCACCTAACCGTTTAAGCTTAGGCTAACCATTTTTTAAAATTTAGCCTTAGAAGCAGCTGAACTATTTTCTCTGAAATTTTCCAAATGTTGCTTTTAAGGCAGGCACCTGGCATTGGAAATTTCATACCAAACAGTTAAAATTTGAGAAAGCTTATAAGCAACCGAAGACAAGATATTAACATGGAACGTGTCAGGCGGCCTTTCATAGTAGGTGACACTGTTAGCTCCTCTAATTCATGGCACAACATGGTTCTGTGTACCTGCACTGTACTGTTGGAAGTGTTGTTATTAGGAAGTGGATCCTTAGGCCTGACAAACCACTAAATATATTTGTGGCTGTGTTTATTGTTTGTCTGTTCCTACAAATTCATTAATTTTTGAGGAGGAGCAGCAAGACTTATATACCATGTCTCATAGAATCTGATGTGAACTCATTGCTTTTAGGATACTATTAAATGTTCAAGAACTGTGATGTAAGGAACAGGTTTTAAATTAGCATGAAGTATTAATCAGCCATAAACTCATACTGATGATTTTCTGAAATGCTTGACATAATCCAGCTGCAAGTTACAGGGTGAAGGTCATTGGATTCTCTACTTAGAGGATCATCTGTTCATGATAATCATCTCCTTGGCTTTTTAAATTGCTTAATAAGAGGCATGGCAATAAAAAAAAAAAAAAATAAGAGTACTAGTGAATGGTACTAACCCAAAAAAACAAAGTGTGTCAGGAATTCAGGCACCTGGAATGCAGCCATGTGCTTAAAGGTGATGTGCAAGGAACTGGGGGGTAAAAAGTGAACCTTTCTGTGTATAAAGAAAGGCAGAGAAGATGGGGATGGTGACTCTCCTGCTTGTTTTTCTTGTCTTGAAAGCAGCAGGCATGTCATCACTGGTATTCCCTGTGTTTGCCAGAAGACCTCTTGGTGGTCTTGCAGGCTGCATCGTGTGAATTCTCTCCCCTTAATTGAAAGGGTAGGGATACTGAATCTTTAACAAAGGTGTCTTTTTCCCAAATGTCAATTAATTATATTTGATTAAAAAGCATTTTAGAAATTCTGGCTGAAAATTATTTCTTCTCCCTGCTGAATTGTTCAACTCCCATTCTCTTGTGATGTTGTGATGTCTTTGAGTCATTGAAGCCCTTAGAATTGATGGGGTCTAATTTCTAGGGTAGTTAATAAATTGCAATAGCTGTGTCAAATCCTTAATTATCTATGATGAGGAGGCAAAACGCATCCTGTATTCCCTTTTTATACTTCAAACCTTTTTTTTTTTTGTTAACATCATTGTAGGTTTAATATTTTTCTCATGCTTTCCTCACAGGGATTTAGTAAACTAGTTATGTATTCATCTTCCATTTGTCTTTCCTCACTGAGTAATGCCGGTGTGATTTGAAACAACACTCTTCTGTCTCTGGGTAATTGATTTTTAGTAGTAAATTTTGTTTTTTCTAAATTAAAAAGTAAAGCTACTTATTGCCAATGTACAGGGCAATACTTGCCCTGACCTGGCATCTGCTACAAATAAAGTATAGCTCTCTAGCATGGTTTCGCTGTCTGTTTCTTACCGATCCATGCAAACAAGAGAAACCTGTTTGATGTCACTCATGTAGCCAGTACCCAGTCCCATTTTGACCAAGTTTTTTCCTTTTTTTTAATTGCATAGAGCTTTGCTATAGCAGTGTAGTATGTTACTACAGAAGCAGTCAGGAGATAGGCAGCCACAATCTGAACTTTGAGAGAAGTGTTGGTACCTTGACAGAGGAAAAACTGTCACTGTTCTGTTTCCAGCCTGTCAGGAGACCCCCGTTAGGTGCCAGTGGTGGTGGTTGTTTAACCCCGACTCTCAAACTTCATCGCTCTCCTTAGAATGAGGATTGCCACTGCTTTCAAGACTTTTCTGATTTTTTTAAAGCAAATGAGCTTTATCCTGATTGTACTTGATTTGTCAGTATTACATGTTCAGGCCTATTTTTGTATCTCTTTGCTGTATGATTAATTTCTGAGAAGAAGGTTTGCTTGATCACTTGGATCAAAGACTGCCAGTAGGAGAACTTTCAACAGCTGTGTAGATTTGACTTTATTTTGATAGTGGTTATTACTATGGTAACTCTGAATGAATAAATATGAAAAAAATAAGGGACAGGGCTGAACTGGGGAAAATGGGGTTAAAAATGCAGTTTGGCTGAGAAAAGATCTTAATTAACTACTTCTAGAACATGCTGTTACTTCTATGTGGTTAAAAGCTTAGAACTTAGGAGTTTTTGTATCTGCCAGCTTGGCCCAAAATAACTATTTAGTGGGAGAAAAGAGGTTTTTGTTAGAACTATAGCATGGCATTCTTGTATAGCCTGTGTTCGTGCAAAGAGCAATGTATGGGTGCCACCAGAGTTGTAGCATGTGCTACAAAGTACAAGTGAGAACAAGCTGCCACCACTGTATTCAGAAGCTGTAGAAAACTGTTCAAAAATAAATGATTTACATTTCAGTAGACCAAAGTCAGTGTTGATGTGCTCCCACTGCTTGCAGCAGATGGGAATTGCCATAATATATTATGGCTATGTGACTATTAAGTGTTCTGTTGGTTGGCAGTTTTATGAACAGGTACTTGAAAGGAGCTAACCACCCAGAGACATCAGTGATAGGAGTCTCAGAATTTATACCTTTATGATTGTGTGTGTGATTTAAGATTTCTATTGCTATCTGTATTTGTCTGAAACAGGAGATCAGTTGCAAAGTAGTTATGTCTTACCTGAAATCATAATCCTCTCCAGATACCTAATTCTAATGTGGAGTGATTTATAACGAGGAAGAAGTAGTTGGATTTTGAAGAGTTCTCTACTTGCCGTGGGTTTGTTGCTGTATAAATTCAGGTAGCAGCTGGGAGGGAGGCAGAGCACTATTTAGTATAGCTCAGGATGGAGTGCATGTCAGGACCTGTGGTTGGCATCTTCATAGAAAGGATGCAAAAAATTGCAAGGACAGTGTTTCAAATGTCATGATAAATATATATCAGCTACCCTGACTGAAATGAAATAAATAAATATTGTGGAATTTTTTATTTATTTATTGCAAATTCATTGATTTACTGGGTCAGTCTGAAACCTAATATTTTATATTTCAGGGCTGGTTGGTGGTCCCATTTGTCTTCCCAGACAACATTAGGGCAGGGTTATATAATTGTTTGCTTTTTTAATATATTTTATTTAAACTTCAGTGGAGCAGCGTGACTTCATTGGAGTGGATGACACAGGAAAAAGATTGCTCTTCATGGCTAATGAAGCTGACCTGGATGAAGAACTTGTCATTAAAAGATCCATCCTTCAGAAGTAAGCTTATGGGTCCTTGTAATAGAAACTGAACTTGGAATGGGGGGAAATAATGATGGAGTAGGAGTGATGGTTAAAGACAGCATAAGATGGGAGGAGGAAAAGAACCTTTTGGAATATTCAGTGAACAGTATTGTATTACTTGTTACAGAATCACAACCAGAATTACAAGTTAATAGGCTTGTCCAATACCTCTATTGTGAAAAATTCCAGGGAAAGAGGACAAATGGGTGAAAAGGTAACTCTTCGTGAAATGAAGCCAGTATGGTTATAGTTCAGATACAATTTGGATTCAGATATTCATTTATGGACCTAGGTCTACTACTTTTGAAACTTTAATCTCAGAGCGTGTGAGAAATGCTCTCAGGATTTCATGACACTCTTCATGCATATAAGGCACAAAACCTCAGCTATGTTTCCAGGCTCAAAAAGATTAATTAGAAAAACTGTGTTATATCCACCATTAAATTGCACTGAGGATTGGGAATTAATTTATTAAATATGCCAGACTTAGCTGAGCCTTCTGTGCAGCATAATTCGTATCCATTAGTAGAAGAGAGAAGGATGGTTTGTTGTTCTTTATGCTCTTCTGTACAATGACTTTAATTTTCTAAGATGCATGTTGTCTGACATCTTCTGCAGAAAGCTCTGCTGGCTCCTTTGGAGGCCAGCCTTTGTAGTCTGTCCCAGGCTGACAGTCAGGCTTTCACCTCTGAGATTAGACACCTGTGGGGCAGCCATTTGAGAGCTGGCAAATTCATCCATGTGGACCTTGTAAGTCAAGGATGCGGACATCTGGGGTCTGCTCCCAGATAATCTCTTCTGTGAAAATGCCTCTGGTGTATACCGTAGGCCCTGTGAAATATTTGGGCTTAAACAATCCACTGCTAGGTGTAATCTTTCCTTGAACATCCTGCTACCAGATGCTAGGGAGGTGCTATACGCTCATGGAAAGATGACTCCTGCCAAAGTTGAAGGATTACCTTAGATGACGGTGGCCAAGAGTGAGCCATGTTAACGCTGTGATGGAAAGAGCCTGACCCAGGGTGTCGCCACTGTCTCTCTTCTGTGTTTTTTTTTCTTGGATGTGGCAGGGACTGAGCTGCAGGCATGCGTTCTGTCCATATGCAGCAGTTGTCTGCATAATATGGGCAATTCAGCACTGTTGTATTCTGTGGTTTTGAGCAAACAAAGACTAATAGGTCTATTTTGAGCTAAGGAGGAATATTTTATCTACTGTTAGTGATAGGCTTGTCTTTATGGCTTGCTCCTAGCACTAGCGGGTAGCTATGATATAACAACTTAGAAATTGCTGTAACATATGTGAGCTTATTTGACCTCTGATTTTACAGGTTCATCTAACCAGAGGTTTCTCATTCCTGTTACCCTATAGCTAAATTAATCAGGCTTTATCCTGCAGGCCGAATTTTGCCTTCAGGAACACCTGTTCAGTTACGTTGTCTTTAGCAGACTTTCCTGAATGTAACTGTTTGGGAATGGCTAGACATAGTGCTGGAGATAAACAGACGAGATAAAATCTGTGTGTCTGTCTTAGCATTGATAGCTGTGCATATGTAAATATAAAGTGTTAACTACCCTCCAAGTAAAGCCCACAGATGATAGTCTAGAAGCACAAAGAGAGAAGATCTGGTAAGTTTATTTAAAAAAAAAAAAAAAATTCAAATATAGTCACATTCTGTAAACATTCTTAGGTGGAGTGTACAAGTAGCAAAGACCATGATTTTATTTTGAGATTCAAAGGATGTCATCTCAAACAGCCTGGCAGTTCAAAGCGTCACGCTGAAGCACTGAGCCAGTATCTGCTTGGGTGAGCCTCTGATGTTGCTGTCCTCTGAAACTGCCTGCTGTGGATGGCAGTGCATGCTCTGTTTTACAGCTGCCATCTTGGAGAGGCTCTGAGGGAAGAAACATAGTATATGGAAATTGTCAAATATTTTCGCATGAGGCAATTGCAGGGTAGCAACAACTGTGGGAGCTCTAGGAAGACAAAATGTTGGCAACTAATGAAGTTTTAACCACTGTGTTGTCTAGACCTGCTCAAGCCCTGACTTTCTCATGTGAGAAACAAAAGCAACGCTTAAAACTATCTTTGAAGTCTTTTCTTGCTTTACTATGATGTATAAAAAAAAAAGAGCAAGCCCAATCTCGTTTTTCTTCATGGATCACTTAAGTGACTGACTTTCAGCTACCATGTTGTCCGTTTCTTGATCTCTGGACTTGGTTTTAACGAAATAACAGACATTGTGTCAAGATGGGAGAATTTCCAGTACACTCATTCATTCCTCTGTGAAATACAATAGACATCTTGAGGGTGTTGCTTTTGTTTGTTTTGCTTTTAATGGTCCCTTTGAAGGGTTGTGGTGGTCTTGTTACATGAACTCTAGAACTCCTTCAGTGCTTGGTTTGCTTTTCAGATCCTTTTCATTTTCTTTTTTCTCCTCCACCCCTCCTGCTTTTTAAGGAGGGAGGTGGAAGTGGGGACAGGGAGGGAGTGGTGGAGAGAATGGGAAGAGGGAAGATTTTTTCTTTAAAGCTAAGAATCTTGTTACTGCTAAAAATCTAGATCCTGTACAGAAATGGTTCAAAGGACCTTTAGCTTCCCCTCCTCACAGGAGGGAAGTTCTATTGACAAAATATCCAAAGTTGTAGAACGAAAATTTAAATCCTTGAAGAAAAACCTTTTTCCTGACCTTTGCCTTCTTCCTATCATTGGATTTCACGCTCTTCACTTTCCTGCCATAAAAGAGCAGCTGGTGGGAAGGGACGGGGAAAATACACATTCTCCCGAGTACCTGTTGAGTATTAAATATTTGTTTGCTCTTGACTCAGGCATTTTTATAATAACAAAAAGTGTTACAGAAAGAAACATTTTAATAGGATTTCAAAGTGCATGGTGTGTGTGTGTGAGTTGCGGATAGCTGCTTTGGTTTTGAGAAACACCTCTGCTTGTTACATCACAAAAAGGAGTCTTGATTTTTCTCCTTTGATTGCCAGAGCAAATCTGGCAAAAGCTTTCTGTTCTTTATTTTTTTTCTTCTGTGCTGCTAATCACCCTAATGACAAGTTCCACAGGTAGCATCCTCCCGCTAGTAAACAAATGCAAAACAGGATCAGATATACCCATTCAGGCACATTTCCGTGTGCATTAGGATGGGCTGGGAAGCAAATTTATTGGTAGTGCCTAGAGAGACTAATGGCACTGGGG
The DNA here is from genome assembly GCA_013399475.1 of Chauna torquata. NCBI lineage: Eukaryota > Metazoa > Chordata > Aves > Anseriformes > Anhimidae > Chauna > Chauna torquata. The sequence continues at coordinate 71,776 of VXAL01012996.1, read as the reverse complement.
AAAGCATTTTCAAGGAAATGGTTCCCTGTTTGGGTAATGAGAGCTTATAAAAAGCCATGAACAGCCTGTGCATGTCATTCACTCTGGCAAATAGCTGCAAGATGAGTAACTAGAACGAAAGAAATACAGTTTGGGGAAGTTTCAGAGCCAGTTTAGGGCTCTTTGAAGAGAAAAAAATAAATCTGTCCTCATCCCTGGAGCCTGGTTTTGCCGGTGACATCTCTGACTTAGGGCTTGGCAGAATGAAGGAGTGAGGAAATGATGAGAATTCCATAGCTGCCTTTTTTGTTTTTGGAGAGAGATGGGGCAAGGATATTTGTTTTCAAAGCACAATTACAATGGACGGGAAACTTTTTGCTCCACCTCTGATATTTATGGTCATGCAAAGTGAGACAGTAAAAGACACCTGTTGGAGCAGGTCTAAATTTGGAGCATTTCCTTTTAAGATATTGTGGGCTGTGTAAGGGTGAGTTCAGTCTTCGTGGGTGTTCCATCTGCACAGACGCAGGTGCAGGGCTTCTCCTAGAGAATATGTTAATAAATCACCATGACAATTCCAGCTACTTATTACCTCATGTGCTTCAGACAGAAAGGAGTACCTCATCTATAAATATATATGTAGTACTAACATTAGTAACCTTGAAGTAACAATGCAGATCTGTTTTTAAGATATTTTAATAAAAAGAGGGGGAGAGAGGGTAAGATGGGGGAGTCTTTTCTTCCTTTTTCCCCTGCATCATGAGAGTAAAAATGACTGGCGTGGTTTAATTTTGAAAGTCCACATTGTCAAGTGGGTAGGTAATGGGAGTTCAGAAATAGCTCTGATACACTTGATTTCCTTTCTGTTGCCTTGGGATATTGCCTTTTCTTCTGCTGATAATTTGTCTTAAATAACTGTATCATATATAAACACTGCAGCTTCCTTGGCTTTTCTGTTCTCTGCAACTGCTCTCCTTGGGGAAATTGGCATCTCTGAAATACTCTGCTACTCATATGGTGGCTCATTTGTTTTTTTTTCTTATAAAATGTAGTTCCATGAGAAAGGATGGGAATGACACAGATACAGGCAGATGCTTCACTGTTTAAAGCATCCTAAATTAGATCGTGGGCAAGATGTCCTCTTCTAGATCCAGCTGTGCTGGCAAAGTGGGGTTACAACCTCCACCTTGCCCCTAGCTGGATGTATGATCGAGTACTTCATCAGTCACATGTCAAAATGAGTTGGATTACTTCTAATAGATTAAACAGCAAGACTTTGACAACTTGGTTCATTTTTCCTTGTGCTTTAGGGAGTGGTCCCACAAGCAATACCACTGGTACATCTGAAAGGAAGGATGTGATAACCCAACTCAGTAGGGGAACCCTGAGAAGCAACTCAGGGCAGACCGGGGAGCAATACCTTTTAGCTGGGCTCAGCTGTCTACAGGATTAATATTACATATGTTAGCTTTGGTGTTGCTCCCACTTAAGGAAAAAATGATAGTTTTCAGTATTAGCAAAGTTTTGTTACGAAGTTTTCTTTGTATTCACATGATGTTTTGACGAATATTGTGGAAAGATGTTGGATATTTCTCTTTTCTCTGAAATGTGACTTTTTGAAAGTGATGTGTAGATCTTCATGTTTTTACTGTTAGTCTAGATCTTTTCTTGCAGTTATTTCAGATGTGCTCTTTTCATAAATAAAATTAAAATTTTATGACTAGCATCCAGAAAATAAGTCAGGTTCATTTTTGGTTCCTCCAGCACAAAAGCAGGAATTGTATGTGCAGATGTAGGTAATAATCCTTTTGCAGTTGCACAAGCCAGAGAAGAATCTGGTTCCCCTTCCCAGAACTGAATTGGTTTCACAGTACTAGTAGGAATTTAAAAAGTAGTAAAAAGTTATTTTAGCCAGTAAAGCAAGGAGGATGTGACTCTGAATCAAAACAGGGGAACTAGGTCTATTGAATAAGAGGGTGTGATTTTTACGCACTAACTTCTCAGACTATAACCACATTTTTAAAATGTTGGTGTAGCTTTAATCACGTTTCTTTACAGAAGAGAACTTTGCTGAATGCTTCAGAAAAGATATTGGCCTGTGAGTTTTTGAGGCATGAGTTGTGAATAGATGTTCAGAAGATGCCCTTGGAGGTCTTACTTGCCTGTTTAGAGGTTTCTCAGTTCACTAAGAGTAACTGCTGTAACCTAAGAGTCATTCATTTTCTTAGAAAGTTAGCCTATTTTATTATACATTTAAGCTTTGCTCAACTTGCTCTGCTTTTTCTGTAAGTACACTGGGGATGAATGTAGCCTTCAACTTCAGAAACTAAGTATTTTTAAAATGATTTATTGTTTCTAAAAGAGATGTAGCCAAATATAAGGAAGGTATTTTAACTTGGTGCTTTATGTGTTATGCTTGTACAACAAACATGAATATACTACCAAAGCAGTTCAGAAGACATTGGATGTTATATTTTAAGGAACATACTGCTATTCTGATTTTAATACTGTTGTTTCCACTGGATTTTATAGTGTTTTGCTATTGCTGTATTATTTTATTGATTCAGTGAGAGGTTGGAAGGAATGTACAACATATTCGGGTCCTGTTTATAAAAGAAACGTCATACCATATCTTGACAGCTTGTACAGGCAAGAGGTCATGAATCTTGGAATCTGGACATATTAGCAAGGACTTTTATTGAATTTAGCTATAGAAAGATTTATTGATGGTGGATTTAATTTTACTGCAAGATTCTTGCCAGCATTACAGTGAGCATAATACTAAAAGCAGAGAGCGTGAAGCTCAGCATTTGGTTTCTAATTGTCGGCAAATGTATATTGCGTTGATTGTCATTAGTCATTTGTCTGATGCTATGGTCTCAGACCAGCATTTAGTCCATGACTCAGTTTTACTTTTTGAAGGTTTCAAAGGAGGAAGAGGTGACTGTGTTGTTTGGACGCTGTAGAGTACATGTGACCTGGTAAATGTAGTGCTCTGTATGAATCACCAGGTTGGATACTACTGAAGTTGAGTCTTATCATTACTCTAAAAGAAGCTTGGGTCTTCAGAAGATAACAAATGCTCTGTTCATTTTAAAAAAGATGTCTCAATATTTTAGTACAGTTGCCACTGTGCAATTTTTAGCAATGCATTGAGTTTATTTCACAAAGTAGGCAGGAAGCTGGTTGTTTTTGTGACATATTTACCCCCATTGATCTAGATGTAACCTGTATGATGTAGAAGTTCCTCTGAATGGTCTGGTTAGGGGAGAGGCACGGAATGATCAATGTTTTGCTCTCAACATACGTTTTCAGCCATAGTATGTATTTGGAGAGGTATTGTGCTGCCTGACAAAATCTTAGGGTTTCACCTTGTATCCAGCATCCGCAGAACGACCAGTAAGCGACAGAGGGGCACAGAGTCCTTATTGTGTGGTTGGGATGGTACAGAGGAAAAAAGCCAAAGGTCAGAGGAGTTATCCCTACTTGTGTGAGTGCTGTCAGGCTCTCCCCTACCACATGTCAGCCATGTGTTCCTCATCAGCGGGATGTGGAACTCCATGACGCAGAGCAGACTGGAATGCAGAGTTAGTTAACACCCGCCGTTGGGGAATTTATCAGCCAATGTGGAATACAGGGGGGAGGAAACGGCCTAGTTTAAAGCAAAGTAAGGGTGAAATGAGGCATGTGACTGTTCCTCTTCAGTTAAAAGGTCTGATTCTGCTTGGGGCTGAGGTCCTGATTCCTGAGCCCAACAAAGCTTACTCTTGCAGTTTACTTACCATTCTGCATTTCTGTTTTCTTGGTTTTTAATCCTTTAGATTGTCATGCTTAGCAGAAGTTTTCTGCAGTGGTCTGGAGGCAAGTACCCTTGGGATTTTTGTAAGGAACTATTCATCTAGCTCATGCTAAGAAACCCAGACTTTGAAGAGCCTTTCCTTCATCCTGGTCACTGAGATCCCAAATTGCTAACTTGCAGGGATACATAAAAGTGGTAGTCTCTCCATGAAAGTTAGCTACACTCTGTATCAATTGAACTGTAGTTGCCTAATTTTTTTAATGCTGATTTATTACGCTTACTTTGTGGCTACTGTGAACTCTAACCCGGATAATTTATTGTGATGTTTAGCACTGCTAAGAATATTGTGGAAGTCATAATGGAAAGAGTCAGAATATATAACTAGCTGGTTGAAGGTGTATGTGTGCCCATGATCCTTATTGGGTTTGCATTCTACTTTACTCGCAGCAAATATATATCTTTCGAAATGTTTCCATTCATTCAGAATACAATGCTGAATTCCCTCTTGAATAGCTGTTGTGTGGTTCTCCCCAAACAGCATTGTGCTGGCAGTTTCTGGAATTACACAGGAAATGAAGAGCATAGCAAACTTTCCTTTTTCTTGCTAAGACATGCTCCCCGGGAGTTCTTCCAGTAGATCGAGTAAATAGCAGAGATCTATTCCTAAGGGCACCATGTCCTTTACATTTCTGCTTTGAGAAATCCTAATTTTCTCTGGCTTTAAATCCTTCCTTTCTCTTCAACAAATTTATTGCACCATTTCTTCAGCTAAAGAAGATGAGATAGAGATTTCTTTTACAAGCAAAAACTTCTTAGTCAGTTGTCTTTAGAGATTTCTTATAAGACTCTCTCCTTCCCAAGTCACCAAATGTGCAATACACTGTTAGGAATTAAGAGAAAGTGGCGATCAGACCTTGATAAGCAAACTGTCAATGCAGAGTGCTATATCTAGCACAATTATTCATTTTAAGTATAACTGGCACATACCTGCATACCTGTGTATTGGCCAGCAATAGGTGTTGGTATTGCTTTGCTTGATCGTCTTGAAATCCTTTAACCTTTAAAAAATAAAAGGGGGGAAGGGTGGTGTGCCTGGGAGTATTCATAATTCAGATTAGTGGAAACTCAAGATTTTGAAAAATCTGGGTCAATCGATACGTACAGATCTTAAAAGGGAAAAATTTAGGCCCTTCAGACAGAAAAATTTTGGCTGATGAGCTTTAATTAAACTACAAAGGTTGGAAGCAAACCAGTAAGAAAGCAAGAGAAATTCAAGTTAAAGCTGAACTTCTAGTTTTTCTGCATATAAATCCTCTAGCAGCTGGTGATATTTGCAAGAGCACAAGAGACTGTCTTTCAGTATTCTCTTTGATTTTTCTTTGCTTTATTATTCCCAAGCTGTAGCATTAAATATCATTTCAGAGGCCTTGCTTGTCCCTAACTTCTCTGTTCCATCTCTATGCTACATGTGTTCACACATGTATGCATATGTGTGATATATAGCTTTGTTCACTAATGCATTGGTACAGCATTTATAGAACTAGGTATGTGTTTGGTTTTGTTTTGTTTTGTCTTTCCCCCAAATGAGCTACAGCATTGCTGAAAATACCTCTGAAATTCCCACTTCTGTGACTTTGAGCCTTCGCCAGGTAGAATAGTAATAACAGAATCACGGCCAGCAGTGCCATAAATTTCAACTAAAGTATCGGGTAGGAAGGCTGATTTCTGTTTGTACTGTTGTTAGAGATATTTATGCAGGGCAGGTCTTTCAGCAAGTGTGATTATTTTCAGAGAGGCCCTCTCTCCATTCTTGCATTAGAATGTGCTGGGGATGTATGCGGGGAACGGCACCTGACGAACAGCAGTCAGACAGAAGGAGTAAAATCCCTGGAGAATGAGACTTCTCTTTATGGCCATTTTTCACTTCTAAGGCCACTTGAAAAATATTGTTCTTCAGATAGATCTCTTTCTGATATCCTTGGGTTAGCATTTGGGTGCCTGCCATTTTCCCAGACCAAGAAGCTACCGAAGACTTAAGCTTTTCAAGTAGGAAAGTATGCGCACACATATTTTGCAGCACCAGACACTATTGAAAGAATAATGGACCCTTCCTACGTTCAGCTCCATTCTTCATGCACTCGCTCTCAGACCTCTGGAGCCACTGTGCTAGCAAATGATTACATTCTGTTTCTCTTCCGTAACTCTTCCTAAACAAAATGTTAATTGAGACGTTGATTTATACAATTTAGATTCTTTTGTTAAGTCAGTGTAGTTAAAGGTAGCCTCTGGTTATTGAGGGAATGGATCACTGAGCCAAATTAATGCATGCTGGTATGTTTTTCTGTATCTTACCATTTGGGAAAATAGTATATATGTAAGATTTAAGGAATATGTCTCCTGCATGTGTTTGTTTTAGATGTATGCCGTGATAGAGTAGCTCTAGAACGCACGATTCTGTGTGTGTGTGTGTGTGTGTTCCGATTTGCGTTGTTATGTGAAGGAAGTAATTTGAAGAAAAAAAAAAAAAAAACCCTAGACTTTGGCATTTTTTGCTATGCCCTTAATATTTGTCAACTAAAAAGAAGGGGTTAAGATACTAAGGTTGTTATGTAGATTATGGGCTTTCATATGTGGCAGACATAACCTCGTGCCTGGCGTAAAAAATGACTTCTTATGTCCTGGACATCTGTTGACTTGAAGGGTTTGCAGAAATGTTGTCTGCCCTTACTTCCCAGTAATCTATTCTTGTATTTGAAAAAAAAATAGAAATGTTAATCTGTTTGATTATTGTAGAAAACCATTAAGGCAACCTTTATGTTTAAAGCAGTAGAGTTCTCTTTTTCTATAGGTGATCTGGTACTGGAAAGGGTAAAAATTAACATGTGAATTGATGTGCTATCACCTGTGTGCATTAAGAATGTCTTGTAGATAATATACAGAGAGCTCTCACTTCTCTACTTGGCTTTGTGGCCTTGAGACGTCCACTTAATGTTTGTCTCATAATTTCTTCACTTTTTTTTTTGAACGAACCCTGTATTACTTTTCCTGCCTCGTACAGGCATAACTCATGAGTGTTTAATCAGTACTGTAAAAGTAAAATACTGCTGTGAGTAGAGGGTATTAACTGTTGTCTTTCCTTCGTTTAGAATCAGAGTAGTACTCGTTAAAGCTATCTGCAGGAAGCAGCTGATGTAACATTGCTTACAGCGTGAGCTAGAGATCATGTTAGTACCTGGCTTTTCAGTTTCAGCACTCACGTCGCTGCATCTGTCAGACCCCAATAATGTTTAAATGTATTATTGTGTACAATAGTACTCGTTCTCCAGTTTTTCGTAGAAAAGCACTGGAGGTACAGTGAAAAATGAAATGTTTTGTTTCCTATTAACAAGCCACTACTCCTGAGTATATACTGTGGACTTTGCAGATAGGTGGTTCTTTGCGTACATGGGAACTGGTTTTACAAATACTAGCTTGAGTCTGGCACAGCTTGGAGCACTGCACCTGAGCTAACATGCGAGCGGCTGTACCGCTGCCAGGGCCAGGCAGGGCTGGCAGCGCGTAGCTGTACGTGTAGCGCAGCTCCTGAGCTAGCGAGTCCTCCTGCGGCTCAGAGCATGCCGAGGAAGCACCAGAGGGACGGACTCGCAGGAGCCAGCTTTGGAGCCAATGCATAGTATTGTCTAGGCTTTCTCAGGTCCATATTACTCTGGATAAAGGAGAAAAGGTGATGCTTACGTTTCTTAATCCTTGCGTTTGTTTTGCTGATGGCCACTTCCACTTTAGCCATCTGATGGCAGCTTTTAAATTCTGAGATAAGAATTGTGTTTTTGTTACTCACATGTACAGCTTCAGTCATCACTTTCAAGTTCCACCAAAATGCAAATCTTTTGCATTTGTAAAAGTTAATCTTTTACAGTTCTTCAAATAGCTTACTTATTACAGTAGAAAAGTAGCTCCCTTTAGAAGGCTATCACTCCAAAGACTAACTGCTTTCATTTCTTCTGAATGTTTTTAAAGCATGCCAACAATTTCCTATGGGTGATCTGCTTTAAAAAAAATCTTCCTGAGGTGATTTGGACAGTCATGTGTGATCTGTTTATCCACTTCTTACTGAACATTTTATGCTTGAAGAGTTGATGCTTTCCGAATCATGGACTGTAGTAATAAAACAAAAGGTGACACTGGTATGCTAAATACTGGCCTCAAAGATCATGTGCGTAAACTTAGATCTAGGATGTGAGGAAACAGTCTCAAGTTGTGGCAGGGGAGATTTAAATTAAAGATAAGGAAGAATCTCTTCACGGGGAGCACTAAGGGACGTGGTTTAGTGATGGGACTTGGTAGGTCAGGTTGGTGGTTGGATTTGATGATCTTGAAGATCTTTTCCAATGTAAACGATTCTGTAATTCTAATGAACATGTAAGTCAAGAATGCAGTGAACAGTAGAAATGCCAGACACCAGAGCTGAAGCACAGGTGAGTAACTTGCTGCAAAGAAGTTTATTTTACCTGTGTCTGTGTTTTGAAGCCATGAAAGATTGTTTCACCATCTCGAAGGCAGTGGGTAGTTTCTGATGCAAGTTATTATAAATTTGTGCATCTCTGAGAAAGGTTCTAAGCATGAATCTTCAGGTGACAGAAAGCTCATAACAAACTGCAGCACAATAATTTAAAGGCTAGTTTTGCTTGATGTTCCTTCTGTCCGTTGACTTCTTAATTTTTCTGAATGGAAACATGTTGTGTCCACTGTGGAGGTGACTCACAGGTTCCATTTGGACTTCTGAAATGTTTCAGTCTTTTACTTGCCATGTGCTTGTTTCACCACTGCTGATTTCAGCGATAAGAAAACTGGCTGTAAGATTTAATTCAAGTCTCAATGCCAGTATCCAGAGTCTTAGATATCTGTTGTGGTTTAGCCCTGGCAGGCAGCTAAGTGCCACACAGCCATTCGTTTACTCTCCCCAGGTGGGATGGGGGAGAGAATCAGAAAGGTAAAAGTGCAAGAACTCATGGGTTGAGATAAAGACAGTTTGCTAGGTAAAGCAAAAGCTGTGTGCACAAGCAAAGCAAAGCAAGGAATTCATTCCCTACTTCCCATGGGCAGGCAGGTGTTCAGCCACTGCCAGGAAAGCAGGGCTCATCATGGTTTCTTGGGAAGACAAACGCCATCGCTCCCAACATCCCCCCCTTCCTCCTTCTTTACCCCAGCTTTTATTGCTGAGCATGACGCTGTGTGGTGTGGGACATCCCTTTGGTCCGGCTGGGTCACCTGCCCTGGCTGTGTCCCCTCAGCTCCTTGTGCACCCCCAGCCTCCTCACCGGCAGGGCAGCGTGAGAAGCTGAAAAGTCCATGGCTCTGTGTAAACACTGCCCTGCAACAACCAAAAACATCACCACCGTTTTCCTCAAAAATCCAAAACACAGCATTGTGTGAGCCTCTACAAAGAAAATAAACTCTCTCCCAGCCAAAACCATGACAATATCTTAGGATACTGCTGTATCCTAAGGTTTCTAGATAAGCTGACATGTAGCTGGTGAGCGTTTTGTTCATCTGTGGTCGCTGCCTGCAAAGATACTGAATGGTGAAGAGGTAAAATGTGAATGGAGCTGTTCGGGGTAAAAGCGGTTGCAGTGAATGGGGATTGTGGGAAGGTGTACCGCACTGTAGCGGCTTGAGACCACAGCCAAATGTGTGCTGTGCGTGTGGGAGAGTTGAGGTCAACTGCAGTGCATGCAGGTGAAAGATGTTGGGGCCGTATCTTTGGAAAGGCTGAGCTGATTTCTAAGTGTAATGTGTCAAAATTGTTGATCCGTGCGTGCTGCAGGCCAGGTAGAATGTGAGTATGGAGAATATGATGAAGTTACTGAGAGGAGAGAAATTACTGAGCCTCAGAAGCATTCATTGCGTATAGACACTGACTTCAGCATTGTCTCCAAAAGTAGGTAGTATCTTCTTGCTTACACTTACAGTTGATATTTATTCCTAAAATTCTGGAATGTTTTGTCTTTTAAATCAAATGGGAAGAAGGAGAGCCAGAGACAATTTGTACTGATGTGGATCAAAATACAGTGAAGAAAAGTGTATGAGAACCCATTCTTGATAGTCTTGTACATTACCTTAAGCAAAAACATCCCTTTCACTGCCACTGTTTGTCCCGAAGAGAATCCTGCATTCATATCTCTGAGGAACTAATTTTGTCAGCCAGTTGGATGGTTGAGAAAGACCCAAAATTGAGGTTAAAAGTTCCAAAAATAAGAAGCAAGTGTTCTCCTGTTATTTGATCATTCTGTGCTGACTTGCTAAGCTGAGATTTTCTCCAGAGTACATTTCTGTATGATTTCTGAACGTCTTTTATTAATGCAGTTATTTCAGTGCTGAATGACAGCATGTTTTTGAGCACTGCTGTCACTTCTAGCACCGCTTTGAAAGGAGAGGTGATTCTCCTCGCCAGAAGTAGAACTGCCATACTGTATGGTTTGTACTTCCAGAAATTCCTTCAGGGCTTCAGTTTTTATTTGATTTTTGGCTGGTTTACAAGATTATATGATCCAATCGATCCAGTCATGTTTTTAATTGAAAACATACATAGTTTGTATACACCAAAAAGTATCATTTGTGTGTAAGGAAGAGCCCATAAGAGTGTGTTTGAAAGTTCTTATCTGCACCTGGGCATAGAAAAAGTTTAGCAAGTGGTTTTGTGTGTATCTGTTGTGTATTTGTTTTTTTTATTTTTTTATCAATGTACGTCAGAGGTCCAAATACAAATGAAGTGTGCTATGGGGGCTAATTAAATCAATGCCTCTGTGGAAGAACTTTGTTTCTGGAATTGCTCTCATAAATCTGAGATATAAACAAAAACCTAGTTATTTTTATATCATTTCCCTGCCTCATGTACATGATTTTGGAAGTTGGAGGGTTATATGTTTATGCCTGTTTTTATAGCAGAATATTTGTGTGGCTGCATTTTTATTGAAGCATAATTCCTGGTTTCCTTAAAGTTGAGCAAGGCTACTGTACAGTGGGAACATGCATTGCTTTGAGTCACTGTACAAGACTGTTCATTTTAAAGCTGTTAAGGCACCAAATTGTTCTCCAGTGTTTCTTCATTGAGTTGTTTGGCACTGTTATAGAAATTGCAGCTTCAGACACTGAAAGTAAATTGGAAGGTTTTTGTGAAAGAAGGATGTACAAAGAACAGCAGGTAGGCCATGGGATCTCGCTGTCCCTCCTTCCCCTGCCCTACCTGCAGATGATGCAGGTACCATTTCATTTTATTCTGTTTCATTTCACCTGCATGCCTGGATGAGCAGTCTCCAGAGGCTGCGTTTAAGCTGAAGTTGGTTTTAGTTTGTTCTTTTTTAGTGGGCTTACAGCTTCCTTTTGTAAGCTCTGAACTCATTGTGCTAGTTCCTTTAAAATGTAGAATGCAAAGATAGTACCTGTCTTAAGAGTTTACAATCTAAATGGACTGTACGATTATGGATATCATCCTTGCCTTGCATTAGATGTGAAATTCCAGCTTTTTGATATAAACCTATTTTCTAATGAATTCCAATATAATCGTAAAATCTGCCATTTATGAGTTTATCTTCCTTGGTGTGAATAATCAGGCCCACGACTTCTGCTGAAGTGCAAAAAATCTTTTATTTTTAATAGCAAAATATTTTGGGAGCAGAGCCCAGAAGCTCAGATTTGAAGAAGTAAGCATTACACTAGTCTTTTAGAACTGAAATGGACATGAAGCTTTGCTTACTGCTTCTTACCTCTTTAATTTTTTTAATACTGTTCTCTGCAAAAGCAACTTTTGTACGCTTTACCCTTTTTTTATATATATTACTAGTACAGTCTAGAGGCTTAGCACAGGTCTTTATAGTTACAGATTGTTTCTAATACATTTTTTCTTTACAAACTAAGGGCAGGACTGTACATGAAATCTCTGTTATTGTATTTGTGCTTTGTACTCATGTACTTGTTGACTGTTTTACAAGCCAGTAATGTAGTAGCCACAGGCTAGGAAGCTTGCCCAGAAATCTGGCATATTTAATTAGTGCTAGTAAACAAGCAGAGTTTCAAATTTAATTTTTCCTTCTTTAATTCCTATAAACCTCAAGCCATTTAAAACTTAATTTTGACACTAGTTTCGTTTATGCAGTTGGATAATACTGAAGCAGTCCACAACCACAGATGGAATAGTCCCAGTCTCTTCCAAGCAAGGAAGGAATAGAAATTGTTTTGTTTTAATAGTATTTGAGGTTGCCATAAAACTGTAAATGATAATCTTCAGGTCATCCACCATGCATTTTCTTTTTCTTTTTGTTAGGCTAAGTGTTTTAGGATGAGGAAATTGCCCTACCGTGAGTTTAGGCTTCTAAAGGAAAAGGACTGGATTTGTTGCCACTCTGGTCTTTGTACTGAGAGCTGTTCTAAGAACAAATTATGGACACATCTGAACTCTCTTACCCACCACAACAGCCAGTTTATTGCTTCTAGTCTGTGCGATTTAAATCACTACCACAGATGGCACACTCAGTGAGAGGGATCAGTTGGTGTCTTCTCCTTTTGCTTTTCAATCCCAGCTTGCGATCAGTAGTGAGAATAGCTCTGTACTACTGCTTTTATCGTTAGGGACCACTTCAGTCTAGACTAATGACATTTCTCCTACCTGTTTAATTACTGAAGCCACGCTGTCTTGAGATGAGGTGTACAAATGTCTCTGCATCACAGTGATGAAATGCTTGCTAACTTCAGTCAAGAACTGGACTTTGCAATTGCAGCTGAAAAAAAAAAATTATACCAGTATTTAAATTGTGCACATACACTGAGTAGTGTCTTATTAGCTGTCAAGACAACTTTTCTTCAAGATGTTTTTTAAATGGACAGTGACTCTCTCATGAATAAAGGCAGTTCCCACCTACTGCTAAGCTGTGCAGAGCAACACTCTTGTTTGCATGAAGTTTCTAATTCAGCTGTAATTACCCAAGGGAAGAAGTTAACCTACAGCTCAAAATATCATCTCATTGCATTGAAGTTGCCAGGATTTTCTCTTGTCCACTGCAATATTCTAATTGCCGTATTATCTCTGTGTAGAAGGAGCAAAATTCCTTCTGCTCAACCTTAAGCTGTTATCCAGGTCTTAGTAATGGGTGAAAGATGAGGAAGACTTCTGGAAATCCAGCTCTGTCCTTAGTGCAGTGCATGTTTATGTTCAGCGGGCTTGACGCTGTAGTACTCCAACTTTAGTGTCCTCCTGAAAGCATTTTAGGTGTAAGCTCAGAATCTTAAAGTAATGTGGTGTAGCAACTTGTGTTATGGCTATTAACAAATCTGGAAATTTTAAATCATGAGTAATCTGGTCTAACCAGAAACTAATGCAACGTGGTTGTAACCGCTGTAATTACTTGTTTAAAAAATGCAGATTTGGACTTTGGGTGGATGTTAAACTCTTCATGTGGTAACAGATTTTCCTGTGTCCTTCCCCTACCCCCACCCCCAATATTTATGTTCATCATCCCCTGATATTTCTGAAGGTGTTTTGTATAATGCCAGCTACCTATTAAAAGAATTACTCATAAAGTTCCTTTTGGTTGAAGAAGGAAGAGATGTTTGTCATTGGCTTCAGTGCGACTTCAACTTTCCTTTGGTTTTAAATTCTGTTGTCACTCTGCAGAAGGAATGATGCGTTCTCTACTTTTAAGTCTTTGTTTTAATGACACTTATCTGATACTTTCAAAATATTTACTGACAAATAGTATGGTTTCTTTTAAACTAGAAAAGTGTGCAAATGTCTCTGTGTTACTTGTGTGGTGTTTCTATCACTTGGTATATTTCTGCACTGCAGAATTGGGCAGTATTCTAATGCTGATTTTTGTCCCAAGCCCTGATGGCTTTTGGTGTCCTGAAATCTTATGGCTCAAGATTGATGTTGCCATACCTCCAGGCTGTCGTGTGTCTGAGGATGCGTCTGAAGACATGGGCTGAGTCATGACTTGAGCTTAGCCAAGTCAGGAAACCCCTCTGTTTTTCTTCAGGGAAGCAGGATTCATCAAGTCTGACTGCTGATACCCTACCGTAATTTTTCCCTAAAATGTGTTTTTCTTATATGTACCTACCTATTCAGTGTTGCTGGGATGTGGAACAGTCTGTGTCCTGGCTGTTCCCTCAGCAGTGGCAGCAGAGCCAAGTTTTGTGCCCATTTTCCTTGAATTTCTATCTGAGATGAAGCCATTTTGGTTAACTGATACGACATTTTTAGTTGTTGGGATCTTGTCAGGATGAAGACTTGCTACTGTGCTGTCAAAAGCTAAAATGCTCACGTTTCCGTCGAGATGTGAATAGATATGACTGTAGAACCTTGTCATGAAGCAAAAGTTGAGGCAGAAGCAATAGGTTCCGGGGGAAACCAAAAGGAAGCACAGGTCAGAGCAGTAGCCGAGGAAGCTTCAGACCCTCAAAGAGCAGGAGCCAAGTATAATTCACTTACTGTAGATGAAGGAAATGAGCATTGCCAGATTTACTGCAGAGGGCATCCTACGTGGGCTGGATTTAGGTAGTTTTCGGCAATTTAAAATTGTAACACTTGAGTTTTTCCCTTCTTTGGATTCAAAGCTCATGTCTTCTTCCTTTCCAGACTGCAAGTCTGGGGAGCTAGGCGCTGCTTTGTCCAACACAAAACAAGTATCGCTCTTTTCTCTCCCTCTGCTCTTCCTTCTAACCCTAATGACCTGCTGTCTGACTCTTGTTGGGTTGTTCTCTGTCCCATGAAATTTAACTGTTTTGAATGCACGTATCTTCTAAAGAAAGACTCACAAACATGCACCTTCTGCCATTTGAGCCCATTTGTTTGTCAAGTGAAGATCCTGGCAAAGGAAAGTGAGTGATCAAGTATGGTCTATGCACAGTAACAGATTTCAAAAGGGATTTTTGATTTTAATAAACTGGTAGTGCACAAGAAGATGGTTTTCATGAGGTACCTGGAAGGCTACTCACAATGGGAAATCCGAAGGTATATGTGACAGCGTCAGTTTGTCTTGCCCTGTAAATTAAAAGAAGAATGTGTATAATGTTATTTCCGTTGTTTTTTCTGCTTCTGATTTTACTTACAAATTTAAGGGGCTGGGGGAAATTCTTTTTGCCTGTGTGTTTTAATAGTCCAAAGGTATGCTATTACCTCAAATCCTAAAATATTGCAGATCCTAGATTTTAAGTTCTGGGCACGAGTAAAATCCACCTCACCTGAGAGGCACAGAGCATTTTCTGAGCCTTCTTGAGCAAGGCTCTGATAAGCAAGTTGCCATGCTGAGTACGGTTTTGTTTGCCTTCAGGTCTAGGGCAGTGACATAAAGAAATTGTGGCAGCCTTCCTGTGTTTAAGCTATATATTGCTAGTGACCTACAGCTTTGACCCAGTATTCAGTTTCACTGTTTCCCATGCATTTACTGTAATTATTTGATTTAAGCAAATATATCATATGTCTGCTGCTTAGCCCATTGGGAACTGGTGTAGGAGGGATCAGCAGGAGCTGCTGTTCTTCAGTAGCCTCTGTACAATCCTCCAGCTTCAGTTGTTTGCTTAAAACTTGTTCCTCTTATGTGTTGTCATCCTTTCAGCCCTGGTGATTTTAGAGAACAATTATTTGCTAAGGTGAATTTCCACTAAGCAGGAAGCAAAATGAGCTGAAAATTGGAAATCATTAAGGTTGCCAGGTGCAGACTTCTAATTCTTTCTCCTCCTTTAGCAAAGAAAGCGTTTCCCAAAGCTTGATTAAATCTCTTAAATCACAGTTTAGCCCAGCATAAGAAAAATAAGCTCAAATACCAGATCTGAACGAAGTGACTAAGCCACCTCCCGTTGTGTTGGAATTGAATTGGTTATAGTGTGCAGTAATCTACTTTGTTGTCATTCTGGCCTTAACTGTAGCATAAGATGGTTACATTGAATGTGCATAATAATAAGGATTACACCTTGTATATACTGCTTTAAATATTTTGGCACACCACAGAAAGAACCTATACGTGCAAGGCTTGATTAATCCTTTTCCTCTGTGTATAGAACAAGAAGCTGCCAGAGCTCAAGGGTAAAACCTATTAATAATGTCTCTCCGGCAGTCCCTGCCCTCCTTTGCAGTGCGTTCTCCTCTGTTCATACCAAACTCTGTACGTATTATCATTTTGGTCTCTCTTTTGCTTTCCAAGTTTCTGCTTAGCAGTCGGGGTGTCCTAGCAGACCTGCATCTAGTATAAAAGTGTCTAGTACAAAAGATGTGCACAAACTCTGTTTTTCAGTGGAGGACAGGGAAAGAGAAGGGAGTAGGGTGGTTGTGGGGAGCCCCAGCCCCTTGCATTATTTCTTACAGCTGTTAGCACTCAGTGTGGCAGAGAAGACCCCTTGAACCAAGTTTAGGGAAACTGCTGACCCCAGCAGCTGTGCCGGCGTGCTCCCGGGGGGATGCACGTGCATCCAGTGACGTGGCCATGCACCCAGGGAGCGTTCCTCTGGCTTGGTGAGGAATTACTGTTTGTCTCATTTTCATATGAGGAAGCTGAAGCAGGGCAAAGAAAAACATTTTATGCATGGCTATGAGATGAGTTGGCCACGCAGCTCTTAGCACCCTAGCTGTTCAGTGTTGAAGTCAGAGCGATATTAAACTTAAATCCTGCTGTTGGTGCCAAGATAATGACTCTTTTTCTACAGGAGGTCACGGTAGCTTGTTATAAACCATTGCTGACCTTGAACAAATATTCATCCTGAGCTCTGACTGCTAACCTATACTCTTTATGCTACAGAAAATGATTTAATCTTTGGCTTTCGATGAAAGTAGGTTCATTTACCAAAAAGTTTTCAACATCTTTTTGTCAGAAGTAGGTTCATAATTTGTGTTATAGTCTCATGAGCCTATTAATAATGTAATACAACGAAGAAAAATGGCACATGGTGAAGGTTTTAAATGAAAAATACTTATTATTCGAAAGGCTTTCAAGCAACTTAGGTCATTAGATCAATAAAACATTTTGATTTTGAAACTACTTGCCATTCCTGATGCTGGGCCTCTGCAGAAGCAGCAATTGAGAGGATGGAGTTTTGTGTTCTCAGGGTAGTTATCAGGGCTGTCTCCGGGCAGGTGATGCATTGTCTGATGTGAGAGTTAAGCTGCAAAAATGCCATGTTCTTCTTGCTAGGTCCTCAGGGGACCAAAGTGCATCTTACCCTCTTGTTTTTGTAAATAAGGTTGTTATCAAATTGAAGGAAGAGAAACAGTGAGAGCTTGGGGTGACTCTGAGCTGGGAGATGGAGGTCAGGGTCACCTGGGGCCCATGCCACATGTTGTAAGACAGGCAGTCATAGCCTATACATCTTTAAATCCACCTTGGGTAATGGCATTTCTGCCAGGCTGTTCCCCTTTCCTTTCCATGCCAGCTGTCTTACATCACCGAGGTATTCTTCATAACTCGAACTGAACCAGTTTTTCCACTTGAGAAACAGCATCGTCTAATTAAACCTTACTTGCCCCTCCTTTAGAGTCTAGCAGAGAACGGGTGGCTGGGCACACTTTTGCAGGACGGCCAGGAGTGGTTGAGCTGAGCTGTGTGTGCACTGTCTACAGCTGCTGCAGTTCAGCCCAGAGGTGGCAGCATTTCACTGGTGGGCAAAGTAGGGCCTGGGATACAGTGGGGACATTCATTTTGCTAAGTGCTTTGGGATCTTTTTGGCCAAAAGCAGTGTGTAAAATTAAGGTCATAAGGTGTCTGGGATTTTTGAAGAGCCAACGTAACAGTGGTCTTTTATTATTAGTGAGTTTACAGCCAAGAGCTGTCCCGTAAATGAGCAATGTGATTTAGGGATTTTTTTTTTTTTTTCCTTTAAAAGTAGGAATGCTCAAGACATTAAAGGTGGTCTGGCAGCTTTTGCTGTAAGACTTCTTTTAGTGTTGATCTGTACACTGGCTTTGTATCAACACGAGAGCACCAGCTCTGTGCAGACAGTCAAGGGTCAGCCCTGTGTGTTTGAACTGGATGGTACACTACATGCAAGAATACAGTACGTATTGTGGGAGATGGGGAGAAAGGGATAGACTTGGCTACACGGACTATGTGAGTTACTCGCAATTAATTAGAAAAAAATGCATGGAATCCATCATTTGCACTTAGAGTGCTTTTAATTTACTTATTTATTTGGGAGTGGGGGGATGGCAGGAAGATGAACTAATGCTTCAGAAGCCTGTGGTGGACATAATTCACATATCAGTTCAGAGGCCAGGTTAATAGTAGTCATGATTGGCTTTTTATTGTGTCATTGATCGGATTAGTGTTAGAGTACAGATAGCCCCAGGTCCTTGAGATTATTTAAAGACCTTCATATTTTCCATCAACAGCTGTATGAAGTTAAAGGGAAAGAGGCCATGGGATTTCTCTTTCTCAGCTAGTTTATTTGTGAGGTGGTGAGGTTAATGTGGCAATATCCCATGCTTAGTAGAGAGGCTTTTTGGCTTTAAGCATTGTGTGTGCTCCCTTCAGATTTATGATTTTGACCCCAGCATGGCATTATCACACTGTCAGTGGGAGTGCAGGGTTGGTTTGAACCTCCAGCTCTTGGTGGTAATCTCTCTTAATTAGTTTACAGTTGAAACAATTGTCCATCTTTTTTTCCTTTAAACAAGGGAAGTTTGCTCTATCAGTGGTTGATTTCCCTGAGGGAGGAAATCCTGAGAGAGGTTATCAGGAAGAAAAAAGCTCGGGCTCTGCTTTCAAAGCAATGCCATGTACGAAGCATGCATCAATCCTGTTAGTACTGCTTATTATTTCACAATGGCGTGTGAGGAATTACGGGCACAGACCTTTTTAAAGACTCTTTCAGACCTTTATGCACTCTCATCCCAAGTCAGGATTTTGTGGACTTAGGTGCTAATAAAAGCTAATTTTACACATTAAATTGCATTCTTTGAAATTGCTCTTTTAATTGCTGATCTTTTTCCTGACTTCTCAACACATCTCTCTGAGCCTCCTCATTGTCAACTTTCTGCCAGGGAGCCCTCCATGCCTCGTCATTAGGGCTAAAATCTGCCATCACTTAACATAACACACAGAGCTTACAACTGGGAGCAGCCCCCTCCCTTGCATGGGAGCACAGACAATAATAGATGCTATAGTGGCAGCGCCAATGGGAGTTTTACCATGTATTTTAATGACTCGTGCTTGATTACATTTGCTAGATTGAACTGAAGTTCATTTAGTAATTGGTATGATTCTTAGAGGGTTCACATTTGACATTCCTCGCTCATTAAAGAGCTCCAACAATGGCTGCTGCAACTTTCATCTCTACGGCGACCCCCTCAGATATATATCCAGTCTTTTTCTTTTGATAAACTACCTAACCCAGCATTCATTAACACTTAACCATCTGCAGCCAGACCCTCCTAGTACCTTCTCTGTTGCTTTGATGATATAATTAAAAGCGTTCTGCATTATCTCCTTCAGACCGATAAGTCTAGGTGCGTCAGCTCTCAGCACATGCATTGTTTGTTGTTCGATTCTTTCTGTATCAGCTGTTCCTTGCAACTGGCTCATTTTTCATACGTTGTAAAGATTAGCTGATGGAGTGGGAGATCAGAGGCGTGAGAAGGGAGTGTGGCTTTCAATATTAGTAACCAGATGCTCATTTGAAATGGTGATGGAGTTTGCTGTTATCTATTAGATTGTTTGGCTCCTGTTCTTTTACCTGAAGATAAACTGGTTTAAGCGTTAGTCAATGAAAATTAGCATCATCTTTAGTGGCTTGTTATGATAGCGCTCTTATCAGTCTGGTTTAGTGTGGCTATTCTCTCCTTTAGTCTGGTTTACAGAAATCACAGCTTTGTTTATGCGTGTGCCCAAACTTGCCTGTTTGACCTTTGAAGCTGTGATTATAATATTAATCTATGGGACTATTCTGTTGCAAATCACTTAGGTGGTCTGTATTCCAGAGGATTTTCATTGTGGGACCTCCCTCTTGTCCAGCATAATGTTCCATTATTGTTAGTATATTCTACATTGAAAGCTAACTTTGAGTGGCGTTTCAGTGCATCTTGTTGTCTGGCTGTTTTTTTGTTTTTGTTTTTTGGCGGGGGGTGGGTGGGTAATGGAGCTGCAGCAAGGATCACACTGTGCTACTGTCTGTCCACTTACACAGATTTTATGTAACTCTGTTATTAAGTTGCTTAGCCACAGTAAAGCTTGGTACAATACTTGCATGCAGATAGAAACTTCAGCCCACAGATCCTCAGTACCCCACAGTGTAGCTAAATAGTGTTATTCCAGTTTGCAGGTGGGGAGACTGGATGTGTGAAAGCTGCTCAGACACCGGCAACAGAACTAGCATTTATTTGAAGAGTTACGGTTTTACACTGTTCTGCTTGATGTCTGGCCCTTGTAGCCTTCCCCTGCCTTGTGTTTAAGGGGGATGTTGAATAGAGAGAGAGAAGAAAGTGGCATGTTGGCAGTGAAACTCTCCCCTGTTTGTAATCTTCAAGTTAAGAATTGTTTTTTCCTCTTTTCCCTCTCCTTCCTGGTTTTCATCATTTATACTTTTTTGTTTCTTGCCTTCTTTCATTGGTTTGTTCATCTTACCTGCTTTCCTCCCTGTTTTACTTCTTTCTCTGTTTTTTTCACTCATTTCAATAAATTAACATATTCATTTTATAAATACAAGGGAGCACTTTTTCTCAGAGAAGATATGAAAATTCTCCATCCCATAAATCCACAAAATGTGGAAACCGTCCTGAGGATGCAGAGCAGTAGCGAGTCTGCAAATTTCCAAATGCAAGCCCTCGTTAAAGTTAGTGGGTTCTCTTTGCATAAGGAGCACTGCTATTTGGGCTGACTTCCACAGGAACATCTGTGCCACTGATAATATCAGTACTGGAGCATTGCTAGGTGAGCTCATGTTTTGTTAATGAAGTAATCTACTGAAAGTATATATATCATTCTTTAGTATCAAATACTTTACTCCAAAGTGCCATACTACTCTTATAGGAACTTTTCTTTGCAAGTGGGAGTTACAGAATATCTTTCTAATTAATAATACGCTTAGCTTGAATTGAATTACATGCTTAAGAAATGATATATAAATTTATAAAATTTTAAGACTTAAATACTTTGGTAGTTCAGTGCATTAATCGAGAAATACACTGAAAATATGGCTTACTAGAACACCTGATATTCTTGGTAGCTTTGGTGTTAATAAGTATTCAGTGTGTTAGTATTGGTTTACTAAATATATGTATACATATACATATACAAGCCCAAGTTGTGAGTGGTCCCTCTACTGAGCTAAGTAGTAAGTAATCTTGATCACAAACATCTGAATTTAGTTTGTCCTGGAGTAAGAGAACAAAGATTGGGTGGAAGATACTGGTAAGATGTGTTCATTCAAACTCCGTTACGAAATCCAGGCATCAAGGAGAAAAAATGAAAATATAGATAGTTTCAGGTGTGGATTGAAACTCCCTTCCTTAATAGCATCGGGACTACGAGTCCAGTTACCAGATATCTTGAACCAGTCCAGTGTAGTTGGACTGTTGGTTGGTTTTTGTTTGGTTGTTTTTAATCTACAAGCTAATTATTCTCGTGGCTTTTCTGTGCTGAGAAATAGTAGAGTGTTCAGACATCCAGAACACTCTTAAATGAAGCTACAGGTCTGTGAAAAGAAATTAATATTGGCATAAAATATCTAGCTGCTTTGATACAGGTTAAATGAAGGGCTTCCACTATCTAAGAGCAGAAAATGCATAAAGAGGAGTAATAGATGAGTCTTTCTACTTTAGAGCTTTGTTCTTAAAATAGTGAAGCTATTAAGAGACTTTTGAGTAACTGAAATATTAACCTGCCACTGGTCTGAAAGGTAAGACTTCCCTATTGGCCATTGTTTGGCTAATGATGAGAGGGAGTTTTATTGATCTTTTCCATCTTACTGGGCTGGAGAAGCAAATGCTTTGTAATTGAGCTGTGGCAGTCATTTGTAATATGTAGCATAGGGAAGGTGAGCAGACCCCATCTCCTTCCCCTGTTCGCCTCCAGGAAGAGCTGGAAAAAATACAGTAGTGTTGTGTTTGCTAGCGGAACATGCACAGCCTTGCATATTAGGGCAGGCACTTAGCCAGAAGCTTTGAATTATTGTACCCTGACATTACCCACTGTAACTTTTAGCACTCTGGGCCCATTACTTTGGCTTCCTGCCCAGTAATGTGCAATTTCCACTTACATAAGAAGATGTAGCAGGAGTAATGACTCCTTGGAGGAGGTGTTTTCTTTCGCAGCAAATCAGCCAGCCCAGGGCCAGCAGGTGTAAGTTTGTAGACACAGTCCAGTGATGGCAGCTTGCACTGTTCTCCTGTCTGTTAATCCAGCAGTAGATGGAAGGGAACAGATCTGCCTTTGCAGACTTCTCACAGTCCACTGACTTGATTACAAAGTCAAACTCTTGCAAATATCCATGTAAAACTCCATGATTTTCCTTTTTCCTCTTCCAGGCACCCTAGAATGCACATCAGAACTGGGCTGATGGATGCCCATCTCTACTGTCTGAAGAAATATGTGGTAGACTTCCTCGTAGAGAACAGGTAAGAAGCCAAGCACAACATAAGGCAGCAGCAGGTGTTTGCATTGACATGTGGTTTGTTCCAGAGCTTTTAAAGAAAGATTTGTTTCATTAAATTGGCTAGAAATGTAAAAGAAGCTAGTTTAAAAAAAAAATAAAAAAATTCAACTACAGTAGAAACAATGCCAAGCATTATGTCTGAGTTTCTTATTCAGACCTTTTTTTATCTAATGACAGCAAAAGTGAAAGCTACAATTTTTGCCTCATTTCTGCATCCCTTGTTTTCCTAATGTAGCTGTGCTTCTTGGCTGCTCATTTCACCAGGGCTCCCCCATTGTTAGGACTGTGAATACATTTCTGACCTTTGATTTCCCCCACCACAGTCTGTTTTGGCCTTTGAAATCACCTTTTCTCTCCCCCTTCACATCCACCACCACTGCAGGTGGGCTATCTCTGTAGCATCCTATGTTTTTAGCTTGTGATGTTCCTCTGTCAAAACGCTGAGACCACCCACTGAGAGTAAGAAAAACATCCATTTATGGAAGTGGAGAAGGATCTTAGCTATAATATTTCATGAAATGGACCAAAAAAAAAAAAAAAACCCTGTTTATCTTTAAAAAAAACAAACAAATGAACAGAAAGTAGTTCAGTTTTGGAATTGATGTCTCGTTTCTAGACTTTTTGCAGTTTTCTCATGTACATTACATATATTGAATGCTCACTGAGTTCTCAAGAGTTTTCCTCCCTTTTAAGTAAGATGAAAGATAAAGGGGCTGAGCAAGTGTTGTGTTCGTAGTGCTTTTCCTAGCAGATCAACTGACATGTGAGAAAACATTGTGGGTGGGTGAGCAGGGGGATTTGTGGTAGTCTTGACCATATACAAATCTGGTGATGCTGTTGTATGCGTGATTGAAGGAGCTCTTCCAGAATTAGGTTCTGTGAGTGAGTTAAAATTAAGTGGAAAATCTGTGTTAACCTCCAGGGCAATTTCTTACCATGCATAAGAATAAAGCTTACCCGATGCTGTGAGTGGCACGTGGGAGCATTGTGCAGGTCATTTTAGATCCCATTTGTGTATGGGAATGTCTGAAAGGTGAGAAGGCTTCAGAAGCAGAAGGTACTTTACATCTGGAATAAGGTCTTTGTTACCTGTATTTTAAAAAGTCAGTGACATTTTGGACTCTTTGTAGATCGTTTGGTAGCGTGAAGCAGTGTTTATGCCTCTCTTTTGTCATAATACAACATGTAGAGTTCGTTTCTGGAAATCTCAGCCACCTAGGTTTGTTGGGATTAAACATTTCTTGAATATTAGACATTTCACATATTCAATTCTTTTTTCCTTGGTATTTCATTCTGTTTTGAATTTAGATCACTAGCTCTGTGGAACAAGGCCAGTCTTTGTCAGATATGTCACAGTGCATGACACAACAAGGCATCTAAATGTCCTCTAAACATAAACAGTGATAATTTCAGATTTCAAAGCTTTAAGCTGTTTCCATTGAAACTGGTAAAATCTTTGGTTTTGTTACTGGCAGGATTTTACTTTATATTAACCAAAGCCAGAGGAGTGAAATTCTGTTCTGCACTCCTGTAATTGCCCCCGAGTGTTGTTAGAACATGTGTATTGACTCTTCACAGGTTTGACCAGGGCTTTTTCTTTTCTATAGAGATCATTCTCTGTCTTCACTATTTTCATGAAGCTGTGCTTGTTTTACATGAGACTTCTATTGCAAATACATGATCATAGCAGCTAGACAGTGTTTCTAAGATCTAATCGCAACATTTGCCTTGCTAACAGCAGGTAGATGCCTCATTCTCTTTATTACATATATGCTGCTTATTCCATGAATTGGGAGAGGGGGAGAGTCAATTGCTTGTAATGTGCTTAACTGGCAAATCTGGAGAATGGGACTTTTGCCATGATGAATAACTTGGGCTTTCAGGCTTCTGGCATTGGTGGGCATTTGCAGCTTGTTTTTCTTCTCAGAGGAAGGGGAGGACAGTGCATACCCAAAGATCTTTCCATCTTTGGCAGTAATATGCCAGGACTTTTGAAATACCCTGTGGAATATTTTTGCCTCAAAAGTACTGACATCTACATAATTGTTTGGGTTTAGGGATTCTTTTTAATACTTTGTTTTTTAGTCTAGAGAGAACCTATGGTAAGACTTTGCCTCTCTGCAATTTTGCACCAGGACTGGAGAAGCTCAGATGCCTTGTTTAAGTTGCGTGTGTTTAAAACTAACAGCAGGGACTGAAGTGAACAGTGAAGCTCTTGTATGGTGCCAGGAAGTACTGACACAGTGTACTTCCTCAATATTACAATATTTACATTGTGTTAATATTTTAACAGCGGGGCTTGATGGCAGGCAGAACACCTTTTTTTATTGTGTGCAGCTCAGTGAAGCATTTACTTTTTTTTTTTTCAAATTTTATTTTGACATACAAAAGCAGAAAAGATGTTGGCCAGCAATAAAAATATCAGGTCCTACAACTGGCTGTAGCTCACCATTTTGCAGAGGAAAATTATGATTCCTTTCAGTTCAAAGAATTGCATGAAAACTAATGTGGTTATGTATGTGGGATCCACTGCTCCAAGTGGGATAAAAGCCCAGTGTAGTCTCAGTTTAGCTGCAAAGATGTGGCTAAAATGGCAACAAGCTCTCCCACTGTGAATGTAGTTTGCATATAGCTGCACCTGTAAGAGTAAATTGCATTCCTCTGCTTTGGTCAGATTAATATATGTGTTGCATGTAACGTCCGAAATCGCTAGCAACTACTATGAAAACAGGAAAAAAAAAGGGGGGGGGGGCAGGGGACAAATGTGAAATGGCTGAGACTTTTGTTTATCCATGAACCTTGCATTAGGATTGGGACAATTCTGTAATATGACACCCCTGAAAAAAAGGCTCAATTTAATTTATAGTGCAGCTCCAAAATGGAGTTGTGATACCAAGGTTTTAATATCAGCTTGGCCTCTGTGTTGTTTTGTGGTACTGGACAAACCCCTTCATTTTTTCTGTCCGCTTGTTTCCTCTTCTGGGTGGGATTGTTTGGAGAATAACCGTTATTTGTTTGACAACGCTGAGTTTCTACTTTGGGGGATGTTAGGAGAAGTCAACCTACTGTTCAGTAGTTGGTAACTCAGTTCGTAGTCCTTTAATACATTTTTATTAACTATTTTAAAAGGACTGAGTAGTAGATTCTTTTTCCTGAAATTTTATTGCACTATAGGAAACCAAACAAGTTCCTGAGTTTTAAAAAGCAGAAATCTTTAGTGCCTTTGAATATGTCAGGGGAAACAGTCTGTTTATTAGAACCCCCCTCAACTATATATGTCCTGACAAAAGTCAAAAATATCACATCCGTAACATTGTGTAAACGTGGGGAAATTATTTTTGAGGGAATTAAACTGCTTTTTTTTTTTCCTTGAGTAGGAGATAAAAATGCATTTTGGCGGTTAAAATCCCCGTCTCCATTTATCTCTCAGCCACTAGTTTAACAGTGAATCTTAGTGAAATTGTCTTCAGGCATGTGACAGTCCTACCCTGTCTGAATCTGCCGAAGTCAAATGCATGTGGTTCCACAATGACTTGGGGAACAGCTGAAGAAATTATTGCCTCGAGCAGTTTGTTCTTCCCTGCAGCTGGAATTTACTCCTTCCCCTCTCTCCACACCCCTACATCATCACCAGGGTGGACTGGTCATCTGAATGCTCCTTCATCAGCTCCAGGGCAGAACCAGGCTGAGCTGCGTGCGCTGGCGGCCTCTTTGCAGTGAGTAGGAGCACTTGGAGTTCTGCTCTGGGACAGGTACCTTCATCCCTGGGTCTGCAGTGGATACCTGGCGCTGATGACCTCTGGGTCTGTTCCTGCGAGATTCACAAGAGGTCATGGACCATTCCCTGCTACCGAACAGATTTATCCCTTCTGAACAGGGACTGTGGCCTTGATGTGAACAAGCAGCAGCTTGTTTGGGCTCAATTTTCTGCTGGTTATAACTGTCCCAGGTTTTTTTTCTCTGCAGGGACCTTTTGGTTCTTCCCTAGGTTCCTTTCTGCATCTATGAAGTTAGTTACTGAGGTTGGTCACGCTGTGGCAGTGGTACTGAGTCTGCTAAAGTGTATCACAGCTTTGTACAGAGGGTGGGGGGGGGGTGTCAGTTAAAAATCAGATCTGCCTGTACTCAGGCAACAGCTTTTCTTTACTAAACATTTCCTTTTTCGGAATAAAGCTAACCTGAGATGCTTTCACGTAGCCGTAGGTGCTGTGCTGTGTGGAGTCGGAAAGGCAGACAAGCGCTGGCCGTGTGCTAGCTGCCAGAGCTACTCTGCCAGCACAGGGCAGCAATAGTTGAAGGTGAACACCTGCACCACATGATGAACTGCACAATATTGCTTTTCTTAAGAAGATCATTAGGCGGGCTGAGCCAGCAGGCTAGACAGCAGCAGAGGCTGTAGCTGGCTGGGGGCACGGCTCCACCCCACAGCTGGCGGGCCTCACACCCCTGGGGCCCTGGGGTGGCAGCCAGCACAGTAGCCAGTCCCCTTTTTGGCACTCTCCTGAGTGCTAGGTTGGAATCCTGCCTTGTTGCTGCATTCAGGGCAGATGGAAGAAGAGAGTCCTTATTCCTTCTTTCCTTGTGAACTTCATCTGTAGCGGAGGGCAGGATCTGGGCCTGTGCTGTGTGAGCTCGGCGTGCTGCTCAGATGTGAACTGATATTTCTTTACTACATGCTGACAGTTTGCTTGCTAACAATCCCAGCAAACCTGCTAGCAGAAGAGATGTGATCAAAGGGAAATTGTATTGTTGTTTGTGGTCTGGTTTTTTTTTCAGGTTATTTCTAAAGCTGTAGCCCGGTGAAATAGGTTACCTGGGGGAGGGAGGGTAAATATAAAGCAACCCGTTCCCCTGTAAAGTTTTAACGTGGTAAATTCAAACTTGTTTTGGAAATTTAAGTATTGAAGGTGGGTCTCTCTCTCTTATATCTTGTCTATATGTTTAAAACTATATATGTAATATGCTTGTGTACACGAATGATATTGTACCCACAGTCAGTTGTGCAGGTACCGATGATATCTGTTATATGTGTAAAGATTTCATCCTGCTCACAGCTGAAACCTGTAGACATGTGAAGGCTGCCATTTCTACCTGTCATTGAGGAATACCAGAAAATCAGAGGCCAAACTGAGGCTGCTTAAAACAAAGAAGTATGTGATTGTACTTAATTTACCTCCCAAAATTGTTATTAAATGCTAACTTCACAAAGTTAAGCACTTGGCAGTTAGGAAGTGCCACAGCTGAGGCTTCCTGTGCAGCACATTGGTTCTGTATGTGCTACACATTATGGTACAGTTCCCATTTATTTGGCTCTGTTCTTTTTTCTTTTCCTCTATCACTATTGCCTCGTTTGGCACCTAAGATGATCAATGAAGGAGATACTTTTCCATTAATGATGGTTGTTGCAAGGTGATGCTGATCAAATCAAAAGCACTTAATCAGTGGCAACCTGCAGAAATTAGATTTGTGTTTTGCACTCAGCAGCATCTGTAAACTCCTGACAGAAGGGAATAATAATAATAAAAAAAAAAGGTTCTTCAGGCATCATTCATTTACCTTAAATATTAGCAGTTCTCCTCTCGCAGCCCTCTGCCTTGTATATTTAACACACATGTTCTAACAAATGAGGCAGTCATTCTTCTGCCTCATTACACAACCTTGATTCATCCCCAGGGCACAGTCCATCTTTACATTTGGTGAAGAAGAGATTGAGAATGGGGAGAGAGGAAAAGTAGGTGAATGCGTTTTTAAGGATTGTGTCATAATGTGTACACATGAGGTCTTAATTAAGGTTATATAAGCAATATAGGTCTGGCTTTTCTTGATTGGAGTGCCCAAACTGTTACACTGATGTTCATTTAAAATTTGTGTGTGTGTGTCTATAAATATATATACATTAATTCTAAGAGTGTCATTCAATATATATATTCAGTGAGGCTACTGTGACTCCTGCTAATGGAGTAGCTGTTATCAGCATAGATTTATCACCTGTTAGGTCAGCCAACAGAATGAGATGTGATGCTCTGAACTTCAAAGAATATCCAGCACAGCCTTTGTAACCTTGGCCTGGAGTGTACCCTGTTACTCTGTGGAGTAGTGTGTAAGCAGCCCGATTACCTTGCAGGAAAAGAGAGAGAATGGAGCATGCCCAACATAGAAAGACTAAAAAAAATTTAGCTGCAAAACAGATCTCTTCCAAGCGTGTGCAAACAGTGGTTTTTCAGACTTAGTTTGATGTAGTATGGGCACTTTTTATGTTTACAAATGTAACGCCCTGACGAAAAGATGACCCTGTGCCAAATTGCAAGCATGGAAGTGCAAGAGCTTTTCAGCAGAGCAGTTGAAATATTTTTAACATGGACAAAACAAAGTATTTTTCCATAATTTTGTTCTTGGAAATAGCTGAGACATTTTTGATGAAGCTATCCAAAAAAATTCAGCTTGAGGCAAACACCTGGCATGGGTAATTTCAGCCAAAACAGTTAAACTTTGGCAAAGTTTATAAACAGATGAAAACAGAAACTTACCATAGGAAATGCTGGGCAATTTATCTATAGGCACCCCAGTTGTACCACTCTGAAAGCTATTCATCTTTTTTTTTTTTTTCCTAAAAGCAGATGTCATTTTGTGTTTGCTCAGATGTTATGGCTTCTCCATTATGCACAAGGGTGGCAACTGCATTTTTCTAACGTAAGGAGATGTTTGGACTTCATTTCAAATGTCTGTGTCCATATATTAAGAAATAAGTGATTGTTAGCACACATCTTCCTCTTACACATTAGAACACTTTACATACTTTTGTGGTGTCCTTCCCCTTTTTTACTCTTACTACTTAGTAAGCACAAAGTAAAATTTGTATTGTGTAATATATTAACGTATTTTGCAAGTTACCATTTAGTCCTGAATCTAGTACTTTTGAATTGATGGGTGTAGAAAAAGCTGCCCTTTCCAACGTAGAGTCACCTGGGAATTGGGCAGCTCTGTTTTGTGGCTAGAAGGAATGATGTGTGTTGCTGGAAAGGCAAGAATGATGAACAGCAGCCCTGTGGTCACTTTGAAAGGTCTGAGTAAGCATTTGCGGTGCCTAGTCCTGGGAATGCTGAATGCTAGCGTCTCACCTGTCACCTGGGAAATCCATTTTCCCGGGGGAGCCTGCCTTGTGGGGTGCAGCTGGAGGAGGCTGAGCTAGAGGTGAGGAAACAAGTCAGCTCTTCTGCAGTTCTTCCAGCGCAGAGCGCTGCCTGCCAGCATTTGCTGGTAGAGAAGCTCTTCTCTGAACTGAGCAAATTTGCAGTAAACTTTATAGCCAAAGTCAGTATGATTTGTTTGCAAAGTTAAACACTGTTTTTCTGAACTGCTGAAATAAATAAGAGCAAATTGTGTGAGGTCATAGAGCTCTGTCTTTCCAAGCCGCTTCAGCTGCGATCCCAGAGCAGCTTCTCTTCTGAGTTCCCCTCTGCAGTGTTCAGAAAGCCTCTGCTGGGCCAGCACTGGAAGGGATGAGGAACGTTTTCTCTCTCTGTGCTCAGTGTTCTGAAATCTGTGGCTGTGAGGAGAGCTGAAGTGGAGCCACCCTTCTTTTCCCTGATAAATGATAGGGGCAGTATGAGGAAGGCAGAGGATCTTTGAAAACTGGAGGTGCGAGTGACTTGCGCCGAAGCTCCTGCTTGGATGGCTGCGTGCTATGCTGTACACAAAGGCCCCTGCAGGTTTATATTAAGGTGCTGCCCAGACTAAACCAGTGCGTTTTTTCTTTTTCCCCTCTAAATGCCTTTTTATCATTCAGGCTGTCACCTGTGTTTCCTGGCAAAGGCTGCTGGCTGGGGGAGGTCTGGCAGAGCTGAACACCCAGCTTGGTGGTCTTTGTGTGGCTGCCTGAAAGATGGCTTAAAACAGAACCTGCTCTGTGAATACCTGCGAGTTAACATGTGTCAGCCGTGTGGCTGGAAGGTTTCTCCTTTGCTGTAGATAGAGATTTTATAATGAATACTTTCCTTGTGATTAAAATGGGTGGATAAACAAATAGCTCCTACAGGAAGTATACTGTGTGAAGACAGAGCAAATAGATTGTAGCTCTCCAAACAAGGAGAAGGAGAGAAAAAAATGAAGAAAAAAAAAAAAAAAACCCAAGCTCCTCCTTAGTGCATTTAATCTATTAGAATGTGAAACAGCAATTTATCTTTCCCATTTCCTTTCCTTGTCAAACATATACAGCTGTTGGAGCTTTCTCTATTCCTTACTAGAAATGCCAGGACTTGGATTTGTTGGTGGCGTCCTCCTCCAGAATATCATTACTTTTAGCATCTTTCCATGATACCAGTTGTGCTTACTCCTGAAACCTCAGGAGGGGGGAACTAATAAACCAAACTAGATTTAAACAAATTAGGACTTTTCACCAAAGCATTTCTGTAGGGGGAAAAAAAAAAAAAAGTAATTCCTCTTCCTGTTGGGGGACTGATTATCTTCGTGAATAACTGTGAATCCATCTTTGAGACTACAATATGCCATATTGGCTACGTGCCTGAGATGCTTAAGCATACTTGATCACAGTTAGCACAGTATTCTGTTCACGCAAGCAGCTCGTAATGCAAATTTTTGTAAAGTAAGTGTTATAATTTGTTAATTTGTCCTCTAACCATGACTTACAGAATCAGATAATGACCCTTTGGGTTCCCTCTGAAAAGTGAATATATAAAAGTTGTGGAAAAGGCTATTCAAACGGCAATGCAAATATTACAGAAAAATTTAGGTTGGGGGGGACCCCTTGCAGTCTCTAATCCATCCTCCTGCTCAAAGTAGAGCTAACTTTGTGTTGCTCGGGGTTTTTTTGCAGTTGTTTAGAAAATCTGGAAGGATGGAGACTGGGCCTTGTCCCAGGACTGTACCACTTGCTGGAAAGTTTTCTTTATGTCCCAACTGGAATTTCCCTTGTTGCAGCTTATGTCCATTGCCTCTTGCCCTTTTACTGTGCATCTCTGAGAAAAGTCTGGCTGTCTTCTGTATCACTTCACTTTTGGTAGTGGAAAACTGTAATCAGATCCCGCTGCAGCCTTCTCTTCTCCAGGCTGCACAAATCCCACTCCCCTAGCTTCTCCTCATGCATCATGTGCTCCTGGCCCTCTTGGTGGCCTCAGCTGGGCTTGCTCTGATCTGATAATAAACATTAAAAATTAACTATTTTTTCCACTGTTTCATGCAGTTTCAGTTTCCTTGGGTAGCCTTCAGTCAAATTGACTTTTGTCTTCATATGCGATGGGGATTTTGAACCAGTGGTGAATAATTTTTTTATCCATCTGTATGCTTTTTTCTTTTTTTGGTAATTGCCACTTGGACACTATTATTCTAAGCATGCTTTCATCAGTGCAGTACATTCTCTTTCCCACAGCACTACCTGCACGTAAAGATAATACTTGGGGTGAATAGATTATCTTGTCTTGCTAGACATTTTCCTGTGAGGATACAGTCCTTATGTGTGATGTCATGGCATATTTCACTTGTAGTGGAAGACATAATTCTCCTATATTTTCTGTTCGTGTGACCTGAATTTCTGACCAAGATTTTGCAGCTGTGAAGAATTTTCAAGATAATGTTTTTTTCTTCTCCTCTGTCGTTTGTTTCTAAATCTCTTTTCTTCCATACCACCTTCTGAAATGCTGAGCATCGCCTTTTACTCGAGAGTTGAATTTTTGGAAAAGAAAGAAAATTGTAATTGTTTCCCTACTATTCCACTTTCCTAGTTACTGTATTCTTGGTGTTAGTTCAACATCAAATCTCGTGGTGCCTTAGCCCAGTCAAATGAAACATGAAGAATAATAAAGATGTCTGTAACACTGTTGCTGACTTCATTATTGCATTGAATTATCATGGTGGGAGACTTTAGCTTCCTGCATATGGAAGGGAAAATAAGTGATACTAATGATGATAGGGCACACATGCCTGAATAGAATAGGTAAGAGGTATCTTCATCAAGTCAGTTATTACAATAAAGAGAGAGAATTTAAAAAAAAAAAAAGGGGGGGGGGTTTATAACATCTTAAAGAGCCACAGGCCAGTCTACGAGAAGTGCTGAGTGCTATCTAGGTAAGTTATCAGTTTTGTAGAGGTCAAGGACCTGAATTTAGAGAAGGCATGATATTTACTTAAATCAAAGATGCAAAGATGAGCCTGTAGGACGTACACCATTTTACACCAAACTTTTCCAGATGCATACCACCCTGAAAGAACATTGAGTAAATGCAGGCTCGCAAGGAGGAGGAGATGGAATTCATTAGCCAAAAAGCTTCATCTTGGAGTTTTTCAAGAAAGGATAAAGTGACAGTTGACATACAAACAAAAAACAGTTTGGTCTTATCACGGGATAGTAGAACACATTGCAAATGCCACAGTAAAGAAAACGAATTGTGCTACAGGGAGGGGTGGAGCAAGGATTAGTCATCAATAGTGAGGATGGGAATTAGGTAGAATGACTGTTGGGGAGAGGGATATAGAAATGGGAATTGTACAGGTGAAAGCAGGACTGAAAGAATTAAGCATCAGAGCTTCCAGATTATCTCCTGGACTGCTGACAGACTGGGCATGTTGTTAAGACCAACCGAGAGTGCATCCATGTGATTGCAGAACAGCAAGAACAGTATCAGCATGGAGAAAAAGAGCAAAGTGATGCAGAAATCATCAGTGCCTTTAATGCAGCTTCAGTGGAGCAGGGTGAAAGAGCTTACTCACGTAAAGCTGCAGATACGTCTATGTTTTTTGACGCTTAAGTGTTTTATACAGACAAGTTCTGTAGTGCTTAAATCTATGTCTAAAGTTTACATAGTTCATCAGTTTTACGGATACATGTCAACCTGACAAATGCATTGTATGCATGTGTTTGTTTCGATGTATTATGAAAATGCCTCTGTTCGATGCACTTTTCAGAAAAGGAGCCTAATTTCAAAGGCATTTAGAAAAGAGTTGGTAACTTAGACACAGATGGTTGCAAAGGCGGAGGTGGAAGAAAATGGGGAAAGATGAGTTCTGGCAAGGAAATGCGTTTGGTGCAGGTGCTCTTGTTTTAGAAGAATGGGATGCTGTCTGGGAATGAATGAGATCCATTCCTCAGCGGCTCATACGACCTGCCAAACACCCTGGGTGGCCTCTGACGGCCTCAGAGACTTTGGTCAGAGAGAAGTTCTAAAAATGTCTAAACCTGCTGGCATTCCCATGCA
Source organism: Chauna torquata (assembly GCA_013399475.1). Lineage (NCBI taxonomy): Eukaryota > Metazoa > Chordata > Aves > Anseriformes > Anhimidae > Chauna > Chauna torquata. The sequence goes on along the minus strand of VXAL01012996.1, from coordinate 38,164 downwards.
AAAGATGTGTTAGTCTGGAGTTGTGTGGTGATTCAGGCTGTTGTGTGAGTGGGCAGTTAAGGTTACTTAGATGACCCGAGCTGAGTGTGCACATGCTTTCAAAGGATTTGAGTATGTAGTTGAGTTTTAATTTCTGTGGTCAGTTTTTGAGAAAGCTGCCTTGTTTCCCAAAGGGTTTTTTGGCAGAAGTGGAAGTAGATCCCTGCTCCTTCAAGTGCATCCAGACTTGGTAGAACCTGAGACCAGCCTTTGTGTAGTTTGCATCCATACCATCCCTTCCATACTTTGATCTGGATCCTCTCTGCACTACGATGTATATGACTGTTACTTGTGTGCTGCCTTCTCCATCATCCAGATTGCAGGGATACCATACCAATGGTGATTCTGCAATTTTAGGAAGTCATTCATCATCCTGAGCCTACAAAGCAAAGCTATATAGTTATACAGGCTTACTCTGCAATGGCTTTTGAAATGCTGTCACATGCTGTTACGAATGTGGGAGTAGGTTGCTGTCAGATTTGAAGGTTTTGGTTAGAAAACAGTATGGAAAGACAAATGAAGCACAAATGCAGTCATGTGGATTTGCCTTTTAGTAGAACATTTCTCAAAATTTCCTTGTGTTCTCCATAGGCTTTTAGCTCCAAAAATAATAGAAGACACTGATAAATATGTTCATTAATATGAAATTGGGGGGGATGTGAAAGAGATTTACTCTTTTTATAGTAGAAGTTTTGAGAGTAGAACAGGACAAATAGAATGTAGCAAGAAATTACATCTGTTTGATGCTATGAGTGGTGTCGGGGGTTATTGAATTAGGCGCAAGTAATTGCCTGGTAGTTTATTGGCTTGCCTGGTTACTTTGGAGTTTTCCTTTATTATAATTAGTCGTGGGTACATGAAAATAAAAGGCAAAAAGATTATTGAAAGATATAGGGGCAGAATTAGCCTTCTGCAGGGATGTGGCACACCCCGGACGTTTATCATTTGATATTTTTTCCTTTTGTATGTAGTCCTTTTCTGCTTTCTCCGCATTCTTAGCATGTCTCAGAAATTCCAGCATTTTTAGCAGTGAATAAGTGAGGAGAAGGGGAAAAGGCCTGTAATTGCTTTTTCCATTGTGCTTGTTAAAACCGCATTGTGGGAAATGGACCCAAACACTGTCTTTTAAGTGGTGTTGAGTCTGAGGCAGGTGGTATTAACTCAGGACTGCATTAACTCTTTTCAAATCTCTTTCCTGTTTCCTTGAGGAAACATGCCTGGTGTATATATGTGGCAAGGGCTGTTTGCCTGCCTCTTGCATTGACATTTTAATTTGGTCCATGATATAAATATCATTTCCCTAATCCCCCTTGCCCTGACCCTGTTTTGTCTTTTCTTCAAAGTGAGTTGACTTTTTTTTCTTAAGGAGGGGGGAGGAGATGGGAATGGTGGCTAGCTGCTCTAGTTTTGAGCATTAAATGCTCGGGAAAAAATCTCAGAGTAACTGTTGTTTCTTTCTTTGTATTCACATGGAAATTTTTAATCTCCATCAAAGGATCAGGAGAAAATAACTCTGAGATTCAACAAGAGAGCTCCCAGCTTACATGGAATTTTTAAATGTTATTTGGCTTTATCCTTTAAGCGATGAGCACCATGAACTATGTACCTACAGGGTTCAGAATTAACTTTTCTTTCTTCCAACACACCCTCTTTTTTTTTCCCCTTTCTCTCTCCCTTTTTCTTACATCTTTATTGTTCTGAATAAACATGCAACTTCTTTTTGACCAAATCTATAAGTGCCTTAGGATTTGTTTAGTTGTATTTGTGTGTACATTTCTAATGTTAATTATGAGCACCAGTCTGAAATACAGCATCATGTTCTCCTTTTGATGTGATCTGAAGACTCTGTGGAAGACCACAGAGCTAAGATCAGAACCCAACCCACTGTATGCTTGCAGAGTCATACAAGAACTAACGTTAGACTATTTAAAAAAAAAAAAAAAAAAAGACTAGGTAACAAAAGGCTAAAATCTGCTTGCTTTGGGAATCACAAGCACTGTCTGCACCTGTAGAAATAGCTGATTGTGCTAATAATGACAGCAAGTGAGACCCCTGGTAACTAGCCCATGGAGGGTAACAGCAGATTTCACAGGTGGGTGCTGACAGCAATGGTACATTTCACGCTTCATCACAGATTAATAAAAAAAGGGAGGATATTAAAATGCTAATACTCATTAATACTGTTTTATGGTGTTTAACGTTAAACATGGAAAATGAAAATGAATGACAGCCGGTAAATGGAACTGACAGTCATGTTCAGGCTTGTAAGAAATAGCTGCAGGAAATAAAAGCTGTGATGCTCCAATTCCTGCAGTGGATCATGACAAAAAGCACCTCCTAGTACCCAGACTTTTGCAAGATAACCTGAAGTTAGACTTAAGCAAACTGTTCTATTGCTATAAAGTACTTGATGAGATTTTTTTTTCTTTACCAGTGTTGGTCAGAACTGTTATTTTCTGTGTCATCTGAAAGAGAGTCTCCAGCAACACGTACATCTAAAGAGCAGAAATCACAACCCATTGAAACGTAATTGTGGAATATTTCTTTTAAGTTTCGCTGATCATCTTTGGTGTTTTTTTGTTTGTTTGTTTGTTTTCCCCAAACTCTTCTTGCGTTTCAGTTGACTCCATTGTTCTTCATTTCTCACAAAAGTTTCAGTAAGCTTGCCTTCATCCCAGAGAGAGCTGTTTTTCAGCAACAAGTCTAATCTGGCCCTCTGTAGTCCATAATATATGTAATGTAATGTAATAAAATATAGAGATACAGACTTCAAACGTCCAAAGAGACTTAATTCTGCCATATCACAGGCTGTTCTAATTTTGTTTATGGTTAAAACTCACTGAAAACTTCTGCATATCTATGTTTAAATATATAATTTAAAGATGCAGGGTATTTTCACCTATTCTTAACGAGTTAAAATTCTGACTTAGCACAAACCTTAACTGTGCCCTTTCTGTCATACAAAAATGCCAGGGGTACTTGGAAGACATCATAGTGTACAGGGACCAGGGATAAAGGGGTTGTAAAAGCATGGTACTTCTTTCTCCCGTGGTGATAGTACTTGGTAAAGTTACAGTTGTTTGGTCAAGCATCCATTTTTGTACCTTAACATTTGAGGTTTTAAATAAATTTATCCTTGAATATCCTAGGTTTGTAATGCCTAAGTCTGAGGAGAATTACCAGGTCAGTGCAGGACAGCTGACTGTAAATGACTGGTGTGTACTCTGAGCTAACATTTAATATAGACTTTTCCCAGGGCTTCCTTTGTTTAAAAAAAAAAAAAAAAAGCTTCTCTTGAATTTCCAGCTGTTTCTTGGCACATACACCATGAATTTCAGATGCCCTGTTGTCCTTATTTCCCCTGTGTATGCACTGTCTCTTGATACACTTGCTGATTTCTGCTTTGTTGTGACCTACTGCTTGAACAGAGGATTCCATCCCAGATCTATTTACTCCTTTTATATGATTAAAATGTTATCAGAATTGACCCCTTTCAAAACTGCTGCCATCTCCTGTTGTTCTGAAGGGACTGAAGCCACATAGGTGCTCCAGGGTTTAGTACCCCTTCCTTTACAAGGAGCAGTTTATTGGCACTGTCAATCTTCGGCCGTTTAATTGAAAACCTGCTGCTTTCTGCTGAGGTGAAAACAGACAGATGTCACTTCAAAAATAACATTTTAGGGAATGAAAGACCACGAAAAAGGCTTGTCACTTTGGCTGGAATTTATGTAAGCATGTTTATTTTGGCAAACGTTTCTCAAAAGCAGGTTCATTTTTATCGTCTCTGCCGTCTGGATTTGCCTGTGAGGTGTCAGACCATGGTTACTCGGATTTGGCTTATTACAGGATTTATGCCAAAATTTTTTATGCCCTCCTCTCCTTCTACCCACCCCTCCACTTTCTTTCTCCAGGATATAGTAGATTTTTCTTTATGTTGATCTCAGTGGGTATTTCATTCTTATTTCTTGGTGCTAGAGAAAATAACAAGCTGAGAAACCAGGGTGATGCCAAGTTTTGCAATTTGAAGAGAATAAAAAAAAAGGTTGCTTTCTTCAAAATATGCAGTCCTACACTTCTTAATATATGCATGCATAGTTCAGAATTTTATTGTAAGAATTTTTATCACACTGGACCAGAAACCTCTTCAATTTTTCTCCTGAACCTAGGTTACAGGCTGGTTGGTTCTTCCAAACTCTTGATAATTTTTTTCTTTCTTTTGATGAAGGTTCTTCAGTCCTATCCCTCCTTTGATTTAAATTCCTTTTCTAGTCCCGGCCAGATGTTTGTTTTCCCCAGTTGTTGACAGTTGGATAATATTCTCACGCTATCACTTCGTATATCCATGTTTGCAAGATCTGTCACAAAAAATTCCCAAATTTTTGTCACTAAGAGCCTTACTGCAAATGTTTTAATTCTTTCCAAAGGCAAATTCTTTTAATGTTGCAAATAAGTTCTGCTTAAACAGCAAGCAAAGGCAAACTTTCCCATTTTGCTTTTCCAGTAAGAAGGGTGTGATCCTGAGCCACATCTTATAGATGACCCAGAGATTTTCTCCACCTTTGCTGAAGGAATGTGGCTAACACTTCAGAGAATTGCAGGAAAATTCAGGAACTTAGCCAAGAAAGAGTAAAACATTGAAAACTAGGCAAAACTTTGTCTTTCCCCCTTTCCACTGCTTTCATTTCCTACTGTGTTGTGTTGTCCTCTGCATCAGACTATTTAAGACTGCCAAATACTTGGATATTTTATAGGTAATATATCTTATAAATGCCATGGCCAGCCTCTGAGGGAAACACAGGATTGTCGGTTTTGGATGGAGTATAAAACCCAAGCAGGAAATCATTGCTGAATGGCACAGCTGCAGGCAAACATTTTAGGCTAGTAAACTGCCCATCTGCACACCCACACGTGTGTCAGAACGCAAGGCCAAGACAGCCGTGGTAGAGCGTGCCTGCAAATGGTTAGCACTGAGAGATTTTGTGATTAACGAATGAAGTGTTTTGCTTCATTAGTTCCTGAAATACAGCTATCTGAAGATGATTATGGTATTATTTTAAAGGATGAAGGGAGATTGTAGACTAGAGCTTTCCTTTTTCTTGGAAGAAAAAAGAAAAGAGCAAAATTTCAGATCTGGGATGGGTCAGATGATCCCACTGCCAGAATGAGGATGTGACACAACCTACACTGAAGGCAAAGTTTGTCGAGAAGTTTTTCTGTGTTTCTTCTTAGGGCTGAACTGGTGATCACATCTGAATCTTCCTGTCGAAGTTAGATAGGGAAGATCATTTTGGCCTTTAGTTCTGTTTCACTGTCATTCACCTGAACAAGGACCTGGGAGGTTTGTGAGCTGTGTTTCTTAAGCATGAACTGTTTAAGATCCCACTTTGCTAGAGACTTTGCCAACTAAAATCGCTTTAGGAAACTCATTCTAGCACTTTCCTCTTTTAATTTAACTTATTATTTGTTCCTAGTTTTGCTATTTTCCATTCTAAATAACTCCTCTTTTTTTGAAAGTTATCATTTGATGCATTCATTTAGTCAAGCTGTCAATGTTTGGTCCTCCCAATCCTTCCTCTGAAGTTTAGCACTTCCTGTTATACATGCCAAGCTTGAGTTTATTTTCCGCATGATTTTCCGAAGAGCTACTTTCAATAATCCAGAATTCAGTAACTAAATGCAGATTGTTAAAATAATGAAACAACAACAATAAAACTCTTTTAAGACTGCAACTCATGCACTGCAACCGTAACAACTATTCATTTGTTGGTTTCTTTTTTCCAAATACTTTATTGAAAAATAAAATTACCTTCTAATAGTCAAAATTAAATTACAGGAGTTATAATCCCATTGTACAGTAGACTTTCTACATTGATATTTGTCTATTGGGGAAGGTTTTTTCTTGATTAATTGTAATGTATAAATCAATGCAAGAGGGAAGATAATCTAGTGATCATGGTTGTTGTTTAAGGCATTGGTGGCTTGGGTTCAAGTTCCTGCTTTATCACAAACCTCTTGTGACTTCTCTGACTCCTGGTATTGGGGTGTCAAAATTAATATAGTAAAAGTTGAAATCGATGCACATGGAAAATGAGCCAGCTGAAGTCTTTTGAAGCATTTCTATTGACTTTTATGTATTTGGGATTGGGGCACCTAAGGAGCGTGAAACTCTTTGGACCTAAACTTATTAAAATGCGTTGATTTCTGTTGGTTAAAAGATTGAGTCTTTAAAATGTTCTTGATGTTTCATGTGAACAGGAGGACATCGTTAATGTCTATATCACAAATATCTTCATTTAAGAGTCAGATATTTCAGATATCCTTGAGCGTTTCCGTATTTTTATCATGAAGAAAAGGAACTTCTTTGGGTTTTCCCCTATAGGCACTTTATTCTCTTTTCCTGTAAACAGATGCCATTTTTAAGCCACATAAAATGGATTTCAGTTGTTGCCATTATGGTGTTGGCACCGTTCTGCATTCCATCTGCACACAAGCATGAATTGCAGGGTAGTGCCTTATTAAATTATAGGCATCTCTGTTAAGATATAGGGGAATTAGTTCTGAAAATGAAGCTTTTTCCTTATTTTGAATCTTCCTGTGTAATTTAATGCGTTAAGAAAGCACATGACTACTGGACATTGCCTTAGTGCCACATATCTTGGACTACCTGGCATTTTGATTTGTCCTCACTAAAAATGTGCAAAATATCTGATAACATTATGCAAAGAAAATGAAGGTATGTGAGTTTCAGTGTTCGTGGACTTCATTATGTGCATCTCCTTCCCCAGGACAATCACATCTCTCCGGAGTGAACTGATTCCACATCTGGTTAGGAAACAGTTCTCTTCTCCTACATCATTGCAGCAGGGACTAGACAACAAAGAAGAGGACCAAAAGAAAAAAGAACAAGCATCCCTAGGTCAGTATGAGTATCAAATATTTGATGAAGGTTTTAAATCCCATAAGCTACAGCTGAATTGTTGGAAAGAGTACAGAATTAGCCTGAAATGTTAGTTTTGTTTTGTTTTTTTTCTCTTAGATTTTTTGATAGCAAAGATTCTAGTAAATGTATTTTTTGAACAGTATTGTGCATTTTATAAATATTTTTGTCCTTGCTTATTTTGGTGTAAATCAAGAACAAATCAACTAGGTGCTCTATATTTTTTCTTCCAGAATTCAGTATAGGTAAATGCACTTTTGAAAATGTAATTTTAGGAGGAAGTTCCATTGTGTAGGGTGACAGACAAAGCCTTAGCCACCCTACACTGGGAACTGGACAGGATCTCAGATCTTGGAATTTATTTTTAGCATTTCCGCAGTATCCGTGTGTGACCTTGGGCAAAACATTGCATTTGTCCTGATCCCTTGATTCCCACCTGCAGAATAAAAATAAGCACTTACTCACTACATGTGATAAAATCTGTTAATAATTGCTAAATATCTAGCCATTCAGATGATGTGGGGCAAAGATTTCCCTTCACCAACAGTATTTTAATAGTACTCCTCTTCAGAAAGCATTTCATTAAATCCTGTCTAACTTCATGCATGTGTGTGTTCTCCAGACATTTATAGTTTCATAAAGGAAGATAATAGCTTGCTGAAACCTGCTCCAGATAACTCTTGTTGGAATGATCATAGAGGAGATATGAATGAAACTCTCCACGAAGGAAAAGTACGCTGCTACGTTCATATAATGAAAGAGGGACTGTGCTACCGAGTGAATACTCTTGGGTTGTACATTGAAGCTAACCGACAGGTGAGAAAAATAAAGAACTGTCATGTGGGAATACACCAGTTTATGGGACATTTTAGTCTCCAGGAGTGGCTCCCTGTGATGGAGCTGAGCAGTGTGTGGGAACTGAACCAGTGCCATGTTATTTAGGTACATCACCCTCCCGGTTACTGTATAGGGATGTGAGATAAACAAACAGTTCTGTCACTAATTTCGTCCATAGCTTTGATTTAGCCAAGAAAACCCCCACCCCAGATACCCTTCTGGTTTTGGGGGGTGACAAGACCTGCAGCCAAAGAGTCAGAAGTGTAGAAAATAAGGCTGGAAGTAGCTTCAATAGATCATCTAATCAGCATCCTCCATGTCCTAAACGCAAGATCACTTCTGACTGGACTCTTCTTAGCAGATGTTTATCTAAGTGATAATGGCAAAGATTATTAATATTTTGCAAGAAGTCTTAAAACTGTCCATACATTCAGATTGCCTAATGCTTTCCGTTATGAAATAATTGTTTTTTGAACAGGTTTCACTACAGTGGCACTCCAGGTAAATACAGAGGCAATGTGTTGATCTGTTGCAGCTTTCATTTACTTTCACACTACTGAGAATTCATAAAATAAAAGATCATAGGAAAGGATTATAATAACCCTAGCTAATGAGCTGATGATTAAAAGCTTTTACTCCTAACATGAATTATTTTTTTAACTGCATTGACTGATGCAACTTACAAGTTCTCACTTCATTCTCCAAGTGATGAACTTTGTGCTAGGAGGAGTGGAGAGTTTCCTATAGTTTTGAAAGACTGACAGGGATTGCAATAGGGTAAGATTCAGGTTTTCTGGAGGCAGGGCTGGGAGAGTAGTATGTTATATTGGGAGTCATGGAAGTGGTCGTTTCCTTGCCTTTGTTCTCAGATCGAGTTGATTTCTTTTTACTAAAATTAATGAATAATTTATGCAAATTAAAATTGCAGCATGGCAGAGTGAATTCACACACTCGAGCCTTTTCTCCTTGGTGTACGTATAGGAGCACAGAAATAAAGAGGTTGTTTTGTAGTTAGGAACATGAGGAAGTGAGGAGGGAGGCAGCAGTGCTGTCAGAAAGGGAAAAATTTCCCCAGGAACATGAGGAACAAGTGTGCCCAAAGGGTTAAGGGAGAATACCGCTTGCTAGGGGAAGTGTGCGTGTACATTTGGCAGCAGCCACTTCAGTAAAAAGTTATTGAGTTGAGCCAGTCAGACTCCATGTGGGTTTTTTTTTTTTTTTTTTTAACCTAAATATTCTACATTTTGGTCAGTTCAGGAAGTGTGTTTGCTCCTGGGTGGTACATAGAATTAATGTTTTGAAATCACATTGGGGCCTTCAACGTTGGAGAGGATTTTCTTTGAATTTTTAACTTTTCCAGAATGGTAAAATTTCAAAGGAAACTGTGTGGAGGTAAACCATAAAACAGAGCTTAATTATGGGTTGTGAGAAAGGAGTTCTTTGGTGCCACTGCATTTTGTTTCTCTTGTTGATCCTGATAAGAGGTACACATTTAGTTTTATGTCTTTTTTTTTTTTTTTTTATCATTTTGTTGGTCTCTCATGAAGACTTTTGGTGTCTTGTTTGCTCTTGGTCTTCACAGACCAGATTTTGATTCACTGGCTGCAAAGCCTGGACCTATTACTTTGCTGTCCAAGAGGACAGACTCCCAGAGCAGTAGCAGTCCAGTCCAGTAGCCGTGGGAAGGAATGGCATCCTAACCCATTGCCCTTCTAGTGAGGAAACACTTTACTCACATCATTTCACTTCCAGCTGGGTTTCTGGATGCCTGCAGCCTGTGTGTGGGCAGGTGGGTTCAGGAGGGAGTTATCTTCAATAGCAGGAAATAGTTTCTTTGTAAGATGAATTAAATCCAAACACATCTTAAACCTTCCCTTGACCCAGGCACTCCCTCTGACTCCTGTCCCCTATCTAACCTTCCTTTTCAGAGTAAAATGCTTGAGCTGGTAGCTTTCTTGGGTCACCCCTCAGGCTGCGCTACCACTGACTGATTCTAATAAGGGTTTTGCTCTAACCAGTAAAATCCTGTATTTATTTTACTGCACCACCTTTCTACTGAGAAGGGCAAGAGCCTTTCCTTGTTTCTTTCCCTTCCCACAGAGCAACACTGGACAGTAGGAATCTTTCCAGCCTATGCTGTAGGTATGCCTTGCTGTGTACTCCTCTCTTGGATCTGTCTGTTGTGGCTGCCCTGCCGTGTGTCAGGTGAGGACAATGTCCCTTCAGCTCTGCAGTGTGCAATCCAGCTGGATTGGCCTAGTTTGTGGTGTTTTGGTAAGGTGGTGGTTTTCTGTAATGCCTGCATCTTGGACTGAAAGATCTAAGTTACTGTTTTGGTTTTTAAAAAAACAAAAAAACACAAGTCTAGTGGGAAGGACCATCTCCAAGATGTGAAGAGTTGCAGGTGTAGAAATGTCTACCGGGGACAGCAGGCATGCTACCTGAAAAGGTAGCTCAGAGATGTGAGCTCATCTGAGCTCATCTCATTCATCTGAATGAAGTGTCAACTGTGAAAATTCTTATCATATGAAAAACAGCCCTATTTACCCATCTTTGCGTGCTGGAAGGGAAATGGGATGGTCATATTATGAATATCTGAACAATTTCCTGCAGGTATTATCTCATTTGAGATCTTGAGATATTTTTTTCTGATCTGATCCCAACTTCTTCAGATCTGTGGGATCTGCTTCTTGAGGTTTACTCCCTAGCTATCAGCTCTTGTTATCCTAGCTTTCCAAGGAAGCCATTTTACAATATTGTACTGTATGGCAGCTCCTTCATAACAAGTACGGAAATTGCTGCCAACTCTCAGCCACATTTAACAGCAAGAGATCTCAAAGATACAGCTTTCCTAAGAATTTCATCAAAATAGGTGCCTAGGTAGAGGAAAGAGATACTTAATGAGTGCCCTTTCTTCTGCCTTCGTGAAATCCCAGTTATACCATCACCGTGCTGAGACACACGCTGCCCTCCCAGATGGACAGTCAGCACACGCAGCCTGGCTGGCTGAACAGCACGTGCAGAGCTCCACACCAGCCCCGGCACACCCTGCCCCTCGCTCAGGCACATGGTCTGCCTTGGCACAGACCTCTTTGCACTCGCACATCAGTTTGCCACCTTCTGTGTGTTTCTTTGCCTGCCATCGCCTATTGTACCAAGATGCGTCATGCATTGCATCACCACAGCAAGTGACTCTGTACAGCGCTGTCTGTGCAGTGCCTCAAGACTCCTGCCTCTCCTGAGATGCTCATCTGTGCTGTCATCGCCTCTGCTGCGGTGTGTGACCTTGGCCCCAGTCTGATGCCAGAAGGTGCAGGATGCCTCAGGCTGCTCTTTCACCTAGAAGAGGGGGAATGATAGAGTGATATCCCTTCCTTCTACAGCGCTGGCTCCTCTTTCTTTTCAGGAGCCAGCTCAGAATTGCTCTCTGTGGATTTGTTCTTGGCTACCTCATGGACTGTGTCTCTCTCTATTACCATCGCTACTTTGTTTGCTTATCTAAGACCTCTCTTCTCTCTGTCAAGAGCCTTTTCTTCTGCAGCTTTCTACCATCTGGAATAGCTACTTGATCAACTTTAGTTTCTTTCTACTTAAACATCTGAAATACTTTTTTGTTGCCTGGATCTCAGCACACTGCCTTATTGAGTGGGCTGAACATAGTCATCTTTTATGCCAGTTTCTTTTATATTTGATACTACTTGCTTCTCTCTGTTGCGTTACTGAATGATATAAAATGTTCTGAATTACATTTAAAAAGGCAGATGATGGGCAAACCTTTAAAGCAGTATATGGGATGTCACTTTGTACTGCTGGAACCAGCCTTCTTGCTGCTGCTGATCCGTTGCTTCTCCACTGGTGGGAAGCTGAGTTGAGAGGGAGACACTGCAGTACACTGCAGTGGAAGTATACTTGCCTCCTTTACAAAATGGGAGGACAATAAGCCACACATATCCAGTTGCAGATTAAAAATGCAGGAACTCACATTTTCCTATGGGTTAATAAGTTTATAAATGCAATGGAAACCAAAGCCATCTTTGAGCTCTTTGTGTAACATACAAAAACAGCATAGTCGTGTTAACTTGTGATGTGGGTTTCTTCATCCAGGTTCCCAAACTATTGCTTAATCTGGGTCTGGAAGAACCGCTGGTTCATGGGTCTGCACAGATCACTGACAGAGGCATGGTAAGTGGTTCCTTTGCCCATCTCTGCTCTTTCAATACAGTCTGCATGTCCTTTGCTTCAAGAACTGCTTCCTAAAATTCAGTCCCACTGGTGGATGTGAAGCTGAGTTCTGAAGTACAGAATTACAATGTGAGCAATACAGCCTGGAGTCTGCTTGTAGGCTCGCCCATGTGTTCCTGCCTTTCAGTCTCTATCTTTAAACATGTTTGGTAAAAATTCTACCTTACCCCAAGTCAGACACTGCAGTCTTTTGTTCCCTGATGGCAGTTCGTGATAGGTGAACAGTTTGCCTTCCAAAAGGGCATCAGACTCAGGAGGGGTCAGTATTTTAGCTCTGCTTCTTAGCTAAAGCATTTTGGTCAAATATCAGCTTCAAGCCTTCTCTTCATGGGTCTCACCAGACAAACCATGAAGAAACCAGTGAGTGCCAGCAGGACTGTTCTTACAGTGCTCCTACTGTATGAGGCCTGCAGAGCTGGGCCAGCTAATGGAATTTTGCTGAGCTAATGGACCTTGGGAAGACCATCCAACTGTCTACCTATGGGATGGGCCCCAAATTTTTAGGTCTTTCCTCTGCCAGGGATCCCTGAGGGTAGAGCAGAGTGCACTTTATGGAGGAGTGCTTGAAACATGATGTTTGGAACACATGTATGGATAACACATATTGGAGAGTTCCAGGTGCTTTTGCCAGTTTCCATTCTTTTCCTCCCTAGGTTGGATCAGACAGCATCATTGGGTCATCCACGCAAGTGGGGGAGAAGACATCCATTAAACACTCCATCGTTGGCAGCATGTGTACCATAAAAGACAAAGTTAAGATAACAAACTGCATCATCATGAATTCTGTTACAATTGAGGAAGGGTATGTCACCACTTTGTATTTTGGTCCCCTGAATTTGCTGTTTCCTTTTCTAGATAGATTCTGAGTCTGTAATTTTTGTCCTGTAAGTGATCCTCAGCCAGAACAGTTGATCACAGGAGGAGATGTTTCTAAGGACTGAGTCAGAAATGTCTCTATAAACAGGCTACAAATGCACAAGTGAAATGATTTAATGAGTGCTGCAGTCTTGAAATGTAATTTCTTCTTTTTAGAGGAGATCATACCATCTTCAGAATGGGGGAGTAATTTAAGTGGATGTATAACTGTATAAGCTTGTGTGTCATCCTTCCAAGCTTTATTTTAGTGGCTGGGTCTATGAGTATACCAACAATATTTGGGTGAGGAGATATATTTTAAAGTGGTACACTTACCAACCAGAAATGTTATCGCCTTTGAACATCACAGCTTTCCCTAAAATTTCATTTTCTATGGTCCTTTTTTGCTATCTTGCAGGTTTTACGTTACTATTGCGTATGCTGAGTAGTAGAATAAAAGAGTAAACTTTTCAAAAAGAAAATCTGCCAGCTAGTAGAGGTTTCCTATGCATTAAAGACACTAACAAAATAGGTAGCCTTGAGCTGTTCATTTCTAAATGTGGGAAAAGTGGCCTATTTGTAATTGTTGATGTCTGCATGCCCCCATCTTTCCATAGAAGCTGGCTTCCTGTGGATGTCAGTGGAAAGGAAACTGCTGATTGAGTCTGTGCAGGCCTGTATAAATTCCCTCCTCCTTCATGGCTTGAGGTTTGTTTAGGGCCTCAGGAAAAAGGCCAAACTCTTAAAAAACGCCAAGTTGGCTCTGAAAGTTACATATCTGAAAAACAAAAAAACCCAAAGGATGTGGGGTCTATGGAGGATACTACTGTTACATAACTAAATTACAGGTAAGTATGGTACCTTACTGCCAAATGTTTGTCTTTAATAGAAATCCACAGTAATTCCAAGCACATCATAAATCAGTATTCCTTTGAGTATAGAAAATAGCTGGTTTCCAGTTCAATCGCAAATGGATCCAGTACGGCTGTATCACAAGTGCTGCTGTCATAAGAAGTACCAGAACCTCCCTCGTTTGATCATGAGACCCTCTGTCATTTTGATTAATGAATTGATGCCACAGTCATAATGGTATGGTTTTGCATGAGGTGAGCAGCTCTACCACAGAGGCAGCTAAGTGCATAAATAGTGGTATTTTTATGGAGTCCCAAATTAGCTTGTGTTTGTCTGCACTTTACTGTTTTCTAAATCCTAAATCAAGCTCAGAGTCATTATCATAAGCATTCCACAAAATTCCACGGGCATTATAAGATGATAAGATATTAAAACTAACTTTTTGGATAATGTTTTGTGAATTTCTGGAAAACAATTTCATCCCTAGTCACTCTCAGTGAAAACAGTGTCACCACCAATGAATGAAAAATCTTACAGTCCCAGGAGTTTTCCCCCTTAGCTGCTCCACAATCACTATACACTGATGCAGTGGAGTCAAATTTGTAATCTTTCTTCTCCAGTCAAAATTAAGATTATAGACTGTGGAGCTTTACTTAAAAACACATTGTAATCCATATTGCATAGATCAGCACAGATACTGTACTGCATCATGGTAATCCTTAAGATTAGAGAGGTATGAAGTCATGCATACACAGGTGGTGAGATACAGAAATATCCTAGCTGCTAACTTTTGTTGAAAGTCTTGCCTGTAACTTAGTGAAAACAGTTTCTGTGTATTTTGACCTTCTTTCATGTATTTGATTAAATCTGATGGATTTCTGTTAAAATGTTAATGATTCTTAAACGTGTTGATGGATCCATTTGCAACAGTTGGATAAATTATATGTGGTTTTGCTTTAAACTGCCCGCAGTGGACAACTTTGCTTTACAAACATCTCCTCTCCCAGGCGTCTCTAAGTAACTCAGGCTTTACCTAATCACCAGCTTCAGAAAATGTCTTCCACTTTAGTTGGAAAGTCAGTATATGTTGGCTGATATGAGTCAAAAGGAGCATAATAATGTGCCTTAGCAGATCTAATTTTTTTTTTTTTTTTTTTTTTTGCATAGCATATGTTCCAAATGTAAGCCAGTTTTAACACCATCTAAGGTATTGCATATTAGAAACTTCTGGAAAGGTGGATAAAACTGTGTCATCTAATGAATATAAGTTCTAATGCTGACATGAGCAGCTCCAGCAGACTGATGGGCTACTATATTGCACCCTAGTCACATGCGAGGGATAACTGAAGGCTAGTCCCGGCACTATTCGTTGCAGTAATACCAACCTGAAGCAGTAGGCTAAGAAGACTGCTGTAGGGCACATATTATGGAAAAAGACAACAGATAACAGAGAAGAAAGGAAGATCACGTAAATAATTTCTGAAAGTTGGGAGTCTGGGAACAATAAAATGCAAAAATTGCTCAGCATTCTAAGTTAATTTATCAAGAGAGATGGTTATTATTCATGACACTGCCTTGGTAATTCTGTTACTGCTTACATCGCATCTAGCTTCTCTGGGTTCAATCTCACCTGTCAGTGTTTTTTGCCACATCTTAGCTGGAAAAGTGCTCAACACCTTCATGTAATTGTGTCAATACGAAGGAAAACATGAAAATAGTTTTATCTCTTGATGGTTTCCTGTAATGTTGTGAATTGAGGATGCTGTTGGACATGCCATAGTTTCTGGGTCTTTGGGACCCACAAATTACATCTCCAAACCAGAAAAAGGTTTCAAATAGCCTTGCAACATTCGATATCAGCTTCTGAAATGGATAAATAGATTCTTTCTGGACAGATGGGAATACCACAAGGGGTTTAGTACAAAAACTAGGTTCTTATTGTTAGGCTGTGGTTGGCTCATTATTGGAGAAACAGAGGTTATGACCTAGATGATGCCTTTTGAAACAGTTCTTTTGAAACTAAGTGGATCAAGGAACTGGATTTCATTTGGATAGTGCCATTGCATACTGTTTGCACGTTATGATCCATTCTCCAGCGACGGCTGATATGTTTGATACTCTGGAGGACCAGTAGCAGGGTTTTTGGTTTTTCTAGCCCTGGTGTGTAGGGCTTCTGTTATGCTATATATGTCTCCTGTGAAGTGATTTGAGTAGTTATGAATCCCCCCTTAGAAGAGATTACAGGGGATTAAAGAAGTTAGTAACGCGGGCAAAATAATTGGTAGTCCTTTCTTAATGTGTTTCCCGCTGTGAGCTAATTCTTCCATCAATGAGACAATAAAATAGCGAAGATCACATATGTGCTGAATGATGGACATACTTGACCAAGCTGGGAGGGATGTAATTTATACAACAGTGCAAGTGCTGAGAGACGCTGACTGCCCAGGTGACAGGCTGCAGCGGGGAAACGGTTCTTGTTTTCCTCTGGACGGCTCCCCAGAGCTCAGTGACAAATGACTACACTGAGTTACATAGTTGGAGAAAACCTGCTAATCGAGCTGAAATTATAGGTCACTTGAAAACTCTGTGCATCTGAATGCTCCTGCAGTAGCTGTACATGTCCTCAGTCTCTACTGTATCTTGGGGATGACCCTTTTGTTTTTTTCTGCTTGTGTTAGATGTAGTGCAGTGCAACGGGGTCCCTACATTCGCATGTCTTTGATGTAGGAGTCCTCTTGTTACAGCTCCCTTCCCAAGGAGCGATCTGTAACACTGGCAGACTGACTGAAGCTAGTTGTGTAGGGAGATTGTGCCATTTGCAATTTAAAAGTGGTGTCTCTGATGCACTAACTCCACCCTGATCTCTTCATAGAACAGAAATTACTGCTGTTGGGGCTTGCAGACAATCCTACGATGAATTATGCTGACCTGAGCGTGCTAACTTTGTTTCATATAATAGACCTGGGCACATTTAGCTTCCTTGAAATGAGACCTAGATATGGATGAAGGAATTTAGCTTCAGGTTCCTATTTGACTTTTTTTTTTTTTTTCTCCCAAACCTAGGCTTTATTTTTACCAGCCTTGTAGTTTTACTTACTTTGTTAGCTCCTGACAGCAGGAATTGTCTATCCGTTCAGGTCATACAAGACCTTGTGCTGAAGTGCTCTGAGCATTACAAATAATATTAACAGGAAAAGCATGCTGAATCCTTTATTCCATCCCAGTAGGAATAAAGATTTCAACATCTCTTGTTTGTTAGTAAAACTACCTTAGTGTATACACTTACTGAAGGACTTTTGCCATGCCATGTGCACAGTGTATCCTTGTTCCTTGGTTGTGGAAGCTGAACATTTCCCTGGGAAAAATTCAAGAGATGGGAATATAATAGGAAAAAAAAAAAACGATCTTTGGACTACTTAGAGGTTAGTTGAGGAGGCAAGCATGAAAAGCTCAGATAAACATCAAGATGAAAGGTCCACAGAAAACCATGCCTTGAAATGGTCTTGTTGACGTGCTGGTAGTCAGTACCCAGGGGCTCTGTGGCAGATTTAGTCTCTGAATTGAAGTATTTTGCTTCTTTTATTTATTCAAGGAAATATAGCAAAGCAGTATGCTTCAAATGGTGGTAACTGTTTTTATGGAAGCCATTAATAGACTGCTGGGGTCTATATACATATATATGATATGTATATATGATATGTGCATATTAGAGGGGGTGGCAGGAAGACACAGATGGCCCAAGATTTGCATCAAGATTTCACTTCCACAGCCAGGAAGTACCAGATCTTCACAGAGTAACCAAGGAAGCTCAACCTGTCTAACCTATAGTTTTAGCAGAAAAAGTGCTCGTTGGGGATGATCATTTTTTAAGATGGAAAGGATGAATGTCTGGTCATCTGCCTGGCACAGACCGGAGAATTTTAGGCAGTACCTGCTGAGTTGAAGTCAGCAGCTGTTGGCTTTAAAAGATGGCTATCTTCACATGACGGAACAGCACAAAGCTGTCTCCAGGGGAGATTCAGATTAGACATTAGGTAAAATTTCTTTACTGTGAGGGTGGTCAAACACTGGAACAGGCTTCCTGCAGAGGTGGTTGATGCCCCCCATGCCTGTCAGTGTTCAAGAGGCATTTGAATAATGCCCTCGATAATGCGCTTTATCTTTTGGTTAGTCCTGAAGTGGTCAGGCAGTTAGACTTGATGATCTTTGAAAGTCCCTTCCCTTCCAACTTAATTGAACTATTCTATTCTGTTTGAAAAGCATGAACAATTTGAGGTCTGTCAACCACTTTGGAAAGTTGTTCCAATGTTCATTTTACTCACCCCAACTATTTCCATTTGTAATATATAGAGACACACCTCATGTCTGGAGTGTTTTACAGTCTGTGGTCAAGGATGCTTCATGTGGTTGAGGGGCTTGCTAGCACAGGTGTGGTTTGTGGGACCTATTGTCGCAAGCTCTGAAGGACAGGTACTGCCTTCCTTTGACATTTGCATCCCTAGCACTTAACAGTTCTCTGACTGGATATCTGCAAACTTCCTGGTTTGATTGTACAATGTTGTCTTTATCCTGGTGTCAGTCATGTGGATATACTTTGACCCAATGTCTCAAAAGGTTCCTCACAGGAAGGTGTTGTTAAACTCCTCAAGCTGTGTGCCTAACTGTGAATAGCAGTGGGAGGAGGAGAGGGTTCCTTCCAGAAATGAGTTTGCAGCAGACAGTTGCCAGATAGCTTGATGCAGTGGGCAGTCTCCATTCAGGATCTGTAAATCTGGGATTGCAGACGTGACTTAGGTTATTGTGTGCAGGGAGACAAAGTATTAAACAATAACCTCGTCTCCTTGTTGTGTTTGTAAAGCTTATAGCATGTTGTTGGAACTGCATAAAGATATGCTGCCTAAAGAGAACTGGTGAAATTCCCCATATGACACACTGCCAAGGGAAGGGGATAAAAGGAAAAGCAGGTATGCTTCAGGTCAGGCGGCATGTGATGGCAGCAAGCTGCAGAGCATTGCAGCATCGGGGAACGTGGCATGCAAGGGAGGTGATGCTGAGCACCGTGGGTTATGAAAAGTGCAGGGGGGTGATGTGAATACTGAGGACAGAAAGTTAGACTAGTCCCACTGGGAAATGTGGTAAACCTGTGGGAGCTCTAGGCAGAAAGAATAGGCTGGATTAAAAATTTGTATGGAGGACTCAAGTACCCACATTTGTGGAGGAAGGACTGACACCGTTAATGTTATGTTGGCTAAAACTAGCATCTAACTTGTTCAGTCATACGAAGACAGTAAGTTATGTGTTGAATTTTGTTAATCATGTTCTGGCTACCTGTGTTAAAGTAGATGGCGCAGACGCTGTAATGTTACTCAGTGAGTGGACTGGAGTGGACCACATGCAACTAGTTAAACACTACTCTGGTTTACCACATGTCTCCAATTTATTGCTACTTTCTATGAGAAAATGTACAAAGGAAGAAAACAACAAGCAAGCTGAGCTGGATTGACTACTAACTGCAGATTGATTGTGAAGTTTATTGGTTGTTTCCTCAATAGTGCCAAATCAGCACCTGATGTAGAAACAGTGAGCGGTTTGAAGAAAGTTCTAATTAAAACCAGGATGGAATTGAGCATTTATAGGGGTTCAGGACATAAGTGGTCTTTTGCCCGCTGCATAATAGCATTACAAAGGAATGATCCTATTGCCAAGGCAACATTTGTTGAAACTGTAAAATATATTTTACAGCACATTCCCTCATGAGAAGGAATGAAGAGATGGAGTTGTTTGCAGCACCGTAGCTTGCAAAGCTGGAACTAAAGTTTTGCTTATGATGGGATTCCCCAATTTTTTTGTATCTTGAACCATTTTTTAAGATAGCTGCTGTATTCTGGGCACTCACAACACCAATTGCACCCCTGTCCTATGCTAACCTTGGAAAGAACAACAAATTTAGGATAGGTTTTGCAAAAAGTTTCTGAAAAGTGAGAACTTAATTCAGAAAAGGCATATGCTCGGCTTAAATATGGATAAAATGTATATAAATATAAAGTATATCATGGATGTGGATAAGCATGAATATATGAATAAAGTTAGGTACAGTGCTTGCCTGTAAAAAGGGCTCTTATTTCTCTTGGTTATGTTCTGTCCTTTCTGTCGCACCTCTTGGTTTTATACTGTAAACTCGTTTGGTCAGGAACCATAATTTTAATTCTCCTATTTAATTCAATGCACATGCTGTATGAGACACTGAATAGAGACAACCTCTGGTCAGCAGAATTTGCTTTCAGGAAGGTAGACTAAAGAAGAGAGGACAAACTAGGAAAGCAGTGAGCAGGAAGCAGTTAAGCTACTTGCAGGGCTAGTTTTCATTTACTTTCAATGGCAGTTGAATTCTGCTAGATCTGTTTTATTTAGGATATTTCTCATATAGTGCCTGTCATCTTGTGAATCTCTGAACCATTATTACAATCAGCTCCTCAAAAAACATTTTCTTCTGGCTAGCTTCCTGGTACATCAGTCCATCTTAAATAAATCACCTGTTCTTTAAACTCAGGTACAGATGTTTCCCTGATAGTGCAGGGGGCTCTTCCCAATTTTCCAAACATCTTGTATGTCAAATGTTGAACTTCAAGCATAGGTCAGCTCTGAAATGTGGCATTTTAAAACAGCTGCTCTCATTCTGCTGATCTTCTTCTTCAGGTGGCCAGAGTTATGTTATGTCTGACTTTAGAGCTATAAATAAGCTTCTGCCTCCTGCTAGCCACATGGGTCTAATCGAAGAGGGGTATGCAGGTTTTCAAAAGCAACTGATTGCTGTCGGGTTTTGGTGGGAATCTGTGTGTAAGTGCTGTTGGTGCTCTTGAAAATACCCAGCCTGGATATAGAAAAGGAAGAAGTGCTCACATTCTGCCAGAATTGTTCCTTTAAGTTCCTAAGGGGACCATGGGGTTGAACAAGTTCAGCTTAGCTCCAGGATACCAGTCAGTTTTTAAGGGCAACATTTAGAAAATCCTCTTTTACTTGTAAACCTAGCCCATACGATATGGAAGTTGATTTAGCCAATAATGTGCTATGGAGTGCTACAGTTCTCAGTCCTGAATTGCTCTTGAAAACCCCAGAGAAAGTATGTGTCAGTTACCCCTGTCAGTCTGACTGTGCCAGCTGGTGAGCAAGAAAAGCAAATCCAGAGATGGGAGTGAAGATACAGTTTTCCTGCTTTGTTACCTTAAAATAGATGTAGATAGCTTTTCCTGGGCACCAGTTGTGTGTGTGTAAAATCATGTAGGATGTGGCCCTTCCATGCCGTAAGAGAATCCAGAGGGAGGTCAGTTTTCCCATTCATAGGGTTTCCTGGTAGAAAACTCGTTTCAGCGTGTGCTTTTGCTGAAGTGTGCAAAACCGGGCTTTCAGCTACATAAAAGGCCACCAATTTGTTTGTTCCAAGATCAGCTGGATTTATCTGAAGTTTCAGAGGTGAGGCACAACCTTCCAGACGACCTCCCCCAGCAGCCTAAGTTTCACTTAATAAAACAAGTTAAGGTAGGTTTGAGGCAATCCTTTAAGGTCAGTTGAACTTTCACTGGAAAATACGAGTGCTGGCAAGTATATGCAATATGTAATGCAAAATGTTTAGGGTGTGGGGAAGAAGTGTAAAGGAGCCATACCACAGTGATGAGCTTGGCTAGAAAAGAGACATAAAACAAGTTCCTTAGCAAAAACACCCTCAGAGATGGGTTAAGAATTTAGGGGGTTGGTAGAATGTTTTTGTTACCCCCAAGGGGAAAAACAGGAGATCAAAGCCCAAATTCACTTAAGAATGCTTTCTTTGAAATGTATCTATAAATTATCGCACGTACTGCTGGCATCTATTGTAGTCTTCGGTATTTACTTGAGTGTATAATGTGAGATTCACAGTACCCTGAGTTGGCTTGTTAGTGTGTAAAAATAAATGTTGGTGAGGGCAACATTTCGAGTTCTGAAGTTTCCTGATAGTGTTTTTGCCTCTTCCCTGTGTTCCTGTGGTCTTTGTGCCTCGTCCCTGTGACTGTGTCCCAACCACTGACACACTGGCTAAAGGGGGATTCCTTGAGGGGTTGCTGGTAGGTTTTAAGAGTTCTCTACCTGCCTCCTTGCCACCTCTCACCATTATTAAGGTGCCTGCTGTGGCTGTTATCTCCTTGGTCAAGGCAGAATGGGATGTTGCTCCCAGGGGAATCCACAGCTGTTACCCCTCAGTCAGCAAAGTAGCTGCCGAGGCATGTCACCCTTGGCTTTTAACTCCTGAATCAGTCTCTCTGTTTCCCAGCTCGTCCGGAGGAGCAAGAGTCCTGACTTCTTGGCATGGCGGAGCATTACCCAAGGGCCGTCCTAAGCTTTATGCTTCAAGCTCTTTCTTCCTCTTGAGTCTATAGTTTTAAGTGTTGCATTTTGGACACCTCATTTGCTTTGCTGCCCAACAGAGATTATGTCGTTTTTTTGGCACAATTGGATTAAACTAGCAGACCTGGATAGCTTCCATTGGCATTTCAGGAGATTTGCTGTAAGGCAAACCTGTGACATTCATACCTTCCTAAGCTTGCACAACTAGGGCAAGAGCTGCAGTTGAGGTCTTGACCTCAGTTACTTAAGCCCCTTTCTCCCAGGAGCGTTCATCACTTTAATCACAGAGTCCTAAATAATCAGTGGGTAGCCTGTAATTACGGGGTTGTGTCTTGGACTCCTGCAGCCTGCTCCCGGTGTGCTGAGCGCTGCGTATTTTGATTTCCCATTCCCCCAAAGGATGTTTGATCTCAGATTTACACTTTAGAAAATTAAGAAGGATACAGCACCTCAGTCCCCTGGCAATCTTCCTGTTTTCAGTGGTAGGTGCCTTTCTTTTCTTAAGTGTCTCAGTGCTGCAGCGATTGACACACTTGATTTAAGAGTTTGATTTATAGACTGATACTCAGGCTGAAAGTCAGCAGTTCCAGGGCTGCATAAATCAGCCTGTCTCTGGGACTAATACTTCCTTATTTATAATTTCGACAGGAGATGGAATTCTTTCTCAATTCTTTACATTTCTTTCAGATGTAATCGACCACCCTGTCCTTTGGTTTAAAGCTATGTGACTTTGCCACAAATAGAGGGAGGGGGAAGTAAGCCGAGTCCAGGAATTGCTGTGCTATAAAAGCTCCATATTGTATGCTCTTGGACTTTGCTTTCTCCCAGCTTCCTTCAAGCCCACACAAGAGATGGACTTGAGGTTTTTTGGCTTTCTTCCCCTCCCCCCTCCCTCCATACATACGCTGACCTTTTAGAAAAATAAATAAAAGATAAAGAAGGACCTGGAATGTTGCAGAATGTGTGTACATTTTGCTCTCTGTTGTTTTCTGCTGGGATTAGTTGTTTACAATGGGGGAGAGAGGGAGGGCAGAGGAAGGGAGGTCTGTGGCCTTAACTGAAATTAGTGGCATTTCAGAGTGATCTTGTTAGGTGGTCTGCAGTTTAAAGACCTAAATCCTTGTAATCCCCCCATGCCTCCTTGGCCACTACTCCTTTTGCTCTTGTTCTCTCACTTTCAAAAAAAAAAAAAGCCCAGTCAGCCTCTCTGTCTCTCGGATACAGGCGCACAACGTACACACATGCACGCGTGCACAGACATACACGCACACTCGCTCTCATATGCTTTCGTTCGCAGATTGTACCTGTATAACAAATTAATGTCTTAGCTCGCCGACATCTACATCTGTTACCACTACAGGACTGGGCTTGTAAAATGCTCTCTCTAGAATGCAGACACACACTGAATATTTTTATTTATTTTCTGAAAAACACTCAGCTGCCAGACTTTCAGTTTGTGATTACACTTAAAACAAATTCAAATTGAAATTTCAGCCATAAATCAAATGCCCCAAATTAGTTCCTCTTGTGGGTTTGAACATGCTCTTTCGATTTTAAGGTCAGAAGATATCCGTTTTCACAGTGCTGAAAAGTTTAAAAATATACTACATTTTAAGAAAAAAAAAATATGGTTTGCATTATAAAGCAGTACATCAAATATGTGCATATGCACACACACAACAATTTCAATGAAGCTGGATGCTGTCAGAGCACCTTTGAGGACTAATAGCACATAATTGTTAAGCAAGGCAGGAAACACAGTGGCTATTTATCCAAGGAGAATACAGCAGATTGCCCTGAGATGTGATATTTACCATGTAAGAGAATAAAAGTTTATTCCTTACTCTTCAATTTAAAAAAAAAAATAGTAAAAATTAAATAAACACACAAAATACTTCTCTTGGCAGGCTTTCTAACATACTTTTTAGAAAAAAAGGCATTTACAAGTGGTTTCAAAATGGCTGTGTTACATCTGTCAGCGGGTGAAGGGAACACCCACAAATTGTGTTTTTATCTCATGAAGTTTTGTTCCACTTGAGCAATAAAAGCCGGATTCGCTGCTGCTTTGTGTGATTGGGGTAATCTTAGCGTTGAGCATGGTTTTAAAACTTCTTCGTTTGGTTGGGCTTATAAGTTTTAAGAAACTCGTGGGATGGCAGAGTTCTTTGTTTTTGTTTTACACTGGCATTGGGGAAGGGTAGGTTTGCAAGCACCTGGCACAGACATGTTCGCCTTGGTTCCCTGGGCTGTCCTTCCAACAAATGGTTTGGCAGGAAACCCCCTTATCTTTGATGTTAATGTCATCAGCACTTTCTTGGTTACAGTGCTGTTCTTTTCCCTAGGAGTTGAAAAACTATCCCCAAGTAGGCTCTGAACACACGTCCGATGTCTCCAGCCTGAGCTGCAGAACAATAGCTTAAATCCCCTCTCTGCTGGTGTCACAGGGTGTGCGGGTAGCGCTGAGAGGTCTTAGCACACCCACAGCTTTTCTTGTGCTCGGAAGGAGTGATAGATGGTGGGAACCTAAAAGTCACGGGGAAAGTTCTCTTCTGAATGGTTCAAAGCAGTCAAGGAGGAGGTATTTTGGAGCATGCGTTTTGGATGGGAGCCATTTTGGTGGGCAACGAGCTCTCTCCCCCATCACCTTCGCTAGTCCTCTTGAAAGTCAGCTCAGGACAGCAGTGATGGTGAGCAGTCCTCCCTCCACCGACTCATTTTCCAGCCCGATTGCCAGTGCTGAGTGTTCTCCCAGCAAACGCTGTTGCGCAAGATGAAGGCCTGAGCTGCTGTGCGGGTACACGGGGCTTGTGGAAAGGAAGCAGCTTGTGACAGTATGAGAGCAAAGACAGGCAGGGGTCTGCTGTGTATCTTTGCCGCTTTTTATCTTATTAACATGTTAGTAAAAACCTTGCCAAGGCAACCTGAGCTGGTTAGTTGTAGCATAATTGCTCATATTGCCTCCTTATAGGTCAGAGAAGGGGGAGTTTTAAGCAAGTTAAAAGAATGATTGTTCAGAGGGGACAGTCTGCTCAAGGGGAGTCGTAACTGCTAACCACCGTGGCTGAGGTCCGTTTTTATTGCTTTTACTCCTGCAGAATTAATGCCGTGTTTGTGAGGCAGATGGTTTCTGCTCTGACTCACATGAGCAGCAGAATTGTTATATGTTTCATGGCAAATTCTGTATACTAGATAACGGTGATGTGTGAACAAGAAAATACTAGGAATTAATTTTAGGATTGGCAGTCTGGAGTGAGGATTGATACTTCTCTTTTCTCCTGAGGACCACAGCTGCCTAGCTCTCCATTCAACACAAAATTGAGGCTCAGGGCTCTGACCTGGTACTAAAACCCCTCTATGCTATTAGTTCAAACTCCAAGATAATTATTCAGTTCAGGAGCCAACCTGATGGTGCGGTGCAACACTGTTTCGCTAGTGTAATGAGCAGTGGTGAAACCTGTGACCAAGGTAGTTAAACTGTGGAACTTGCCATGCAGAAAGTCACTGAAGTCAAAAACTTCAGAAAGAGCTCAGCTATTTGACTGAGGATAGCAAGAATATCCACAATTGTTGTAGTTGACACTAGCAGAAATGTTGGGGAGGAGATAGGAAATGCTCATGAAAGGAAAAAAAATTAAAGTTAAAAAAAAAAAAACAGCAGTTCCTTATTCCAAATGTTCAGAGTAGAATTAATGGGGGGACGCACGTTACCTCCATCTCTGGGGTTGTGTATCTCACTTATACCTTCCTCCCAAGCAGCTGATTTTGATGTGTGCTAGACTTAGTATCTTTAGGCGCCTCTTAGCTGGATGCCTTCACATTCTCCTTCAATGATTTCTGCCTATCTTTGCACACATTAAAATGAGGAAACAAGTCATCTGTGGCATAGCTGGTTTTTCTCCATAGATTTGAAAGAAATTGCATTTAATACCATTGAACACTACTCATGGTGCTGAGTAAGTACACATCACAGATTCTAGTTAAGATTCACAATTTCCATTTTACTGCCTGGAGAGGCACAGACTAATGCAGTAACTCACTCAGCACCTTTCAGTATCTCAGTAGGGCAGTTATGGAGCCAACACTCTGAACTTCTTTCCTATCTGGACAATCAGATCAGCAGATTTGAAAGCCCATTACCACAGACTCAAAAACATTTTGGAAGGTTACTTTTGCTAAAGCTCCATCCTATGTAGATTTCAGACTTTAGTGTCAAAGGCTACATGAACATGGACATGTCCTAAGCAGGCAGAGTAGTTCCAATGTGGGTTTCATTGGTTTAATATTACAGAGTAATCATATTTGGGTGCTTGAATGTAAGATGAACAAAACCAACCAGCTGAGGTATTGATCTGCCATTTCTGACAACCCCTTCTTAATGCCTGGCAATCTGGAACATATGAAACTTCTCAGCAAAATTCACAGGGAAGGACTGGTGTGCTTCTCCTCTTTTTAACTGGAGAACTGAGAGAGAAATCACCCCTGTAGGTATTCATACTGTCTGTGGAAAGTATGAGACCTGATCCAGGTCCCAGTTCCCAGGCCAGTGGCCTGTCTATGAAATCCTCTGGCAGTATTTATTTTTTTAAGGAAACATACAGGAAAACTGTTCTAACAGGAGGTAGAACTGGAAACCCTTTTTTGCGAACCTGTTCTGGCAACTGGATGTGAGGATCAGGATAAGAATAGTGGAGTTTTTGAGAAAGGAGCATAACTGAACCTACTTACAGGATCATGTCATAGGCTTATTAGATATTCTGGTGGATACCTTTGGGTTTTTTTACCTGTCATTTTAAATCATTTTCTTGCTTTACCTTGTGCTTGCGTTATAGGTGCTGTCTTCAGGGCAGTGTTATCTGTCATAATGCCGTAATAGAGAAGGGTGCAGACATCAAAGACTGTTTAATTGGAAGTGATCAGAGGCTGGAAACCAAAGGTAAG
The DNA here is from genome assembly GCA_013399475.1 of Chauna torquata. Lineage (NCBI taxonomy): Eukaryota > Metazoa > Chordata > Aves > Anseriformes > Anhimidae > Chauna > Chauna torquata. The sequence continues at coordinate 11,088 of VXAL01012996.1, read as the reverse complement.
TAGAGGAGCTGTATTTACAACGCATTTGTAATTAATTTTTAGAATTTCTTCCTCAAGATTTTCCTCCTGTGTCTTCATAAAGTGCCAGTGAACAGTGGCAGTTCTACAGTCTGGTGTCCTATAATATTAGGATTTGTTTTTCATGGAAAGTACAGCTTCTTGGCATAAGAATAGTTCAGGGACTTGCTCCTCAGAAGTTGGCAGGAAAACTTTGTTGTTATTATAAAGAACAAGATTGGGTGCTGAGACAGTCTTTTCCCAGAGACCACAATTAGATCATCTTAAAGTTGTCCTCAGCAAAAGGAGCCGTTATTTTGACTAATAATCTTTGTGAGTGTCAGGGGTGATGCAGTCAAATTATTGATCGCACAGACATCCTTCTCTTTGTGCTAGCAACCACGGGTGCCAGCATGCTCCCATTCACCTCGCTCCAAGCAGGAGCTTGAGGCGGAATATCATACCAGGAGCTGCTGTGCTCAGTACTAAATACAAGGGCAGCTGTATTCAGATCTGCTTTACTGAAATCAAATGTTATTTCGGGGTTTCAGAGAGGTTACAACTATGCGGCCCTAATTTGGGCAAAGTTAGGCCATCCAATCAAGCTGTGAGTGGTGAGGGCTTGGTAACCGCCTGAGTGGAACTGTTGATTTCCTGCCCTAAGAGATAATGGGCAGGAAATGGCTGTCTCAGTGACTGCATCCCAAGCAGAGGGCTTTTTAATGAATATTTATGGTTGGGGTTTGGCAGATCCCTGCTCTAGGGTGTGGACCGAGGACAAAAGTGAGTTCCTCTGCAAGCTCCATGTGAAGTTATTTAGTCAGATCAGGATTTGTTTGCTTGCTTTGTCTTTATAGTGTATGGGTGGTTTCCCAATTGTGTCCTCACACAGAGCAGGGTTTGCACTTAATGTAGTATGGCATAACCTATTGTCAGCTACACATATGGAAAATTTTCCTTTAATTTGAAACTAGGAGTAAAAAAGACTCATGAAAACAAAGTGTTGATCCTACAATTGCAAGTCTCAGATACTGTAGGAAATACCCAGTGAGTGTTCTGTGCACTGTGGTCTTAGTCCCTGTATGCCACATTCTGTGCCTACCCGTGGCTTTGCCCATCGCATCCGTCTGAATTAGTGGCCCTTATGGGTTCATTGCCTGGCTATCCCTGAAGATTTGCACTATTCATGATGCTCCATCTGTGCCTTCCCCTGAGCGTGAATCACTAGGAGAGCTGAATCAGGTCACATTTGGTTGTCAACCTGCAGTTGGAACTATGAGGAAACAGCATGTAGATTTAGCTAGTATTTTAGGAAATAAGACTATGCTTGATTTCTTTAGTAGATCATTTCAAACAGAAATACCATGCTTTGACCTCACTCATGTCTGTTTCAGTAGTCTCTTCCAGGGTGCAGATCCTAGTCTGGTTGATCTTGGTATTGAAACCATTCTTTCTTCGTGATTGTCCTTGTCATCCTTGTCTGAACGTTTTCCAGGGTCTGTCAACATGTTTGGAGGGATAGGAACAGGGCTGGAGCCTGTGGTTCTTTTGCCTATTCTTGTAGGGCCATGGGCTCACCTCTCTAAAGGTTAAACCCACTTCTCAATGAGTCTGTGGGCACTCTCGTGAAACTGTTCAGGAACATATGATTGATGTTATCAGAGACATTCAGGTAGATTATGAATACACCATTATGCTGAGCAAGAAAAAATAATAAAGCCTCAGTTCGTTTCCCTGCCTCAGTTTCCTAACCATTCTGGAATTTCATTGGGCTGGGGGTCAGGTTCTCCTCGGTGGTCTGGGATCTGTCTGTGAAGTTCATGACTTATTTCCTGAACTGTGGAGTCTTTCCAGCCCAGCATGTCTCTTCGGACCTTGCCTGGTCCCACAGTAAACTGGGCCCTCTCTTTTTTGCTGTGAAAGCATGCCATGACTTCCTTTCCCCTGCCCAAGACTTCCTGTGTCTTGTGCCAAGCTTTTGGTGTGGCCCTGTAAGTCAGTTTCCATATTCCCCCTTTCATCAAGACTTTGGCTGTGTTGTTCTGCTTGGTAACTTTTCCTTCTTCAAACTCTAGCCTTCACAGCCAGGTTACAAAAAAGTAGTTCTCTTGGGTTGCAGCCACCTTTTGTTGCAAGCTGATCGCACCTCAGCAGACGTAAGCAGTAGCAGCTGGCTGTTGACCCCGGTCTGGGAGTTACATGCTAGAAACCTCCTCAGCAAAGCTGCGTACACCTTCCCAGAAACATTAAAGGAAAAAAAAAAAACAAAAACAGCAGTTCCTTATTCCAAAGCATCAGCCAGGATTTATCAAAGGTGCAAAGATCCCCGCATCATCCTGTGCAGCCCCAAGCAAATCCCACAGTTGACTTTGCTGCAGAACTGGCTGTTTGCTCCCAGCTCTGCCGTATGAGTCCTGGTCATGCTGCCCAGGCAGCTCAGGGTACAAGAGCTCTTTGAGCCACTGACCTCCTTTCATAAAGTGAATTCCAGTTCCATGGAAGGAGGATGGCAGATGAACAGCTACCACAAATGATAGGCAAACGTAACTCAAACCAGCTCTCATCCTTTTCCTTTTGCGGAAGAGGCAGGGGCATATTTAGGGTGGTCCAAATGGTACAGCTGGGAGTAATGGGGTTGAATTAAACACAATTTAGGTTGGATATCTGGAACATTTTCCTGACGATGTGGTCTGGTCGGCTGTGGGATAATCTCCCTGGGGACATGGTGGGAGACCTCATCACTTAATAATGGGCTTGGCAAAGCTCTGGACACCTAAATAGAGGGAACACTCCAGCATTGGTTATTGGGGTAGATCAGATGCAGCCTATTAATTTCAAAATGAAAAGAAAGTTAGAGACACAGGGGGGCCAGGTAGCTGTCAGCAATGACTTCAGGCCCCATCACAGCACTGGCCAGACATGGTAATTTTTAAGTGCCTCTATTAAAGTCATGATACGGAGTTTTATTAAACTTCTGGATTTGCAACCCATGCCTCCTGAGAGTCATGCTATTCTCTTCCTACTGCTTTTATTACAAGGCTTAGGAGGCATCCACTTAACTTCCTCTTTGATACTTCAATTTAAGAAATTTGCTAGCAGAGAATTAACAGACAGGCTTTGTGAAAGCTACCTCACCCAGGTAGCAGTTTGAAAAACATGTTGGTACCTAAGAAAAAGGAGGTAATTATTAAAGGGATAGGAAATGGCAGGCAGCAGTTCTGAAAGAGCTTAATTGCACAAAGCATTCAATCACTGTTTCTAAGACAGTTATTACGATTACGCTCCATTCTTTTTGATGAACCTATTTTTAAAGAGGAGCTCCAAAGCAGCATGCACTCATTGAAGTAGGACTAGAGAGAGGGAGTGCTGGTGACGAGCCTAGCGTCAGTGAGTACAATTCTCAAAGGAGTCATTAGGCCAGATTCAGCAGGGAGTATGTTATACATCTGGTATAGGTTAGTCAGGAAGAGGCGTACCCAGTAAATTGGCCTAACCTTTCTTCGAAGCAACACAGAGAGCAGAGATGGTAAAGACACACACATGGGATAGAACTAGCAAAATTGACACAAAACTCACCACCTTATCCCTCACCTTCATCTCTGGTTGTCCTTGGGGCAGGAATATTTTATGTGCATTGGGTATTAAGGAGCCAATGTCATTTGGGGACAGCTTGAGTCATTGCACACCCAAAAAGTGCATTACAGCAGTGTTGTTGCCATGAAGTGTATTTTCAGAAAGGGAAAAAATACCAGCATTCAGGATGCTGATGTAATCTTAGCTTGGCATCCTGGTACATACTTAGTAGTAGCATTATCTCTGTGACCAAGATGTAGACTAAGACTTCACTGTGCTTGTTCCTGTGCATTTTTTATGCAACCATATATTTTTATTTTCTGTGGTGTCCTGACACAGTCAGCACCCAGAATGCGCTGCTGAGTGCGTGCTGAATGTGGGTTGTTCCATATTCCTCATTTTCCTGTCTTTTTTCAGTTTGAGTCTGAAACCTTAATTACTGTTCACTATGCAAGAAATAAGATCTTTTCTGTGGCCTTTCTGCAACATTTGTCATCTTAGTGCTTCACAGCTGTTAACAACCTCATTTTCATCTCCTCAGCGTGAACATGATTGGTTTTTCCTCCTATTTTGCAGAGACCTGAGAGAGAGAGAGATGCTGATCGTGTGCCCATTTGTTTTGACTGCCCAGCTTAAGTGCTAAAGTTGCATGTTACATGTGGCATTTCCTAGCTATTACAGACTTGACATTTTAGCCTTAGCATTTTCTTTGTAAATGTTGGGAGAGAAGGTTCCACTGGGGAAAAAAAAAAAAAAGAGCAGTTTTATTATATGGGGTCATGTTGGCCCTTGCATGGATCATTAGCAGTGCCAGGAACTTGAACTCCATTATACAGCTTCTGCTGCTCCAGCTGATGGGAACTGACAGTAGTGGGTCATCCTCCTAAAGGGGAGCTGGATCTGGAGCGGGGCAAGAGGAACTTTGCCAGGAGATGCCCATGGGTATCAGCAGCCCTGAGATTCACTCCTGGTGCTGGGGGGAGAAGGCTGTAGTTACTGTAGGCTTTACTGCTCCTGCCCCTAGCATCAGCCCTTGGGCCCCAAATACATCACCTGTTTCCTGTCTGATCCTAACTCCTGCTTCACAGCTCCCTGCTATGGCTTTGTCTCAGGACCAGTCTTATCCCATTCCCAGTCTTCTCTTTGTTTTTTCCTCTCGTCTTAGTCCCACAGAGATTTTTATTTTCCTCTCTTACTTGGTTTTGCCCAGACACCCACCTGACTCCTCCTCTGGTCTGACTGTAGATGCTATTTCCAGTTCCCTTGCCTAACAGTCCCATGCTCCATTTCCCATCTGGCACTCACCCCCTGACTGCTTTGAGTCAGACTGCATCCCTTTCCGCACCACTGTCGTGCCTGGGCAGGATCACTCTGGGCACCGGAGGGAAGCGGTGCTGTGCTGGATGCTGCGCTGGTCCACAGAGCAGGGACACGAGTGTAGGGGAAGCCCCGCATTGTTCCTGCACTTCCACAGTCAAGAGCGCTCAGTGCAAACAGTCTCTGGAGCTTTGAGCTGCCCTCCTGAGAACATGTGCAAACCGAGATTTTTTCCAGAGGCTTATCACGTAGCCAAAAGTGTGTGGTTTCTCACAAGAACAGAAAAAGGCACATATCCAGTAAGGACTGGCTCCCGTTTCCGATCATTTTCCAAGTCCTGTTCCAAGTTTGGAGTCCTAGGACTTCTCAATGAAACAGAGTAAGATTGTTTTATTTTAATGAGGTCCAAAGAGCACATTTTTCTCTAATGTCATCCTCTGAAGGCAGGTACAGTTTGTGAAGCCTCTACATATGAGTGGCCGACTGCTTGTGAGGATGCCTCACTCCAGCCCAAGACTGAGTGGGATAGGGACAGGAAGGAATTGATGGGCTTTCTGATGCTCGTGCTGCATGCAAGTAGGGCCGAGCATCTGCTATTGCAAGATGCTGAATACCTCCTGGTGAAGTCTCGGGGAACTGAAAATACTTAGCATGACACAAGGTCAGGATCAGAAAGCATGCTGCAGTGCAGATGGGAGTTACAAAAGCTCGCGAAGAACAGACACAGACTAAACAGTGCGCACATGTATTTTGTGCACTGAGGTGCAAGATGAGCTGGAAAGCAGGAATGGTGTAAATTCATAGGGAAACTGAGAGATGCATATGATTTGTTCCCTCAAGTAGTTTAACTACTGAATGTCCCTGACAAAGATATCAGTTGGCAGGTAGTTCTGTTAAGAAGTCATCTTTTTTGCATCAGTGACACATTTCTAGCTGATCCTAATAAGCCTGCTTTCTGAGCTGTATAAAAATGGTTTATGAGTTCTGGCCTTACTAGTGGCATAACACTTCCCTAGAATATCCATTCAGCAATGCTTTGTCCTCCTGGCTGCCGCTGGGGACTGTCGCGCTGTGACACTCCTGCACGCTGTCATTCCCAGCTGGGGAAGTTCAGGCTTCCTCAGCGAACGGGTTAAACGAACTGCCACATTTGCAGTGTGTTGATTGTGAAGCCTACCCATAAGGCAGCAGTTTGTAACCTTGTGGAAATATTTTTACATGCTACACACAGAGAAAATAACCACTTGTGCTCTGCTAGAGCTTAGCCACATGAAAGAGCCAGGAAGAACACCCCAATGGATGCCTGAGAAAGGAAGGGGACCTCTACTTGTGTCCAACACAGCAGGCAGCAGTCTCCAAGCAGATAGGGAATTGCTGCCATCCTAGTGGGAAGTGTGGACAGTCTTTCAGATTGACATTTCTGAGATCCCTGCTAGCATTTGCTATGAGGCGGTGATATCCCTGTGGGAGCACATCCATCAATATAACCCAGTCCCCTTCTTAAAAGGTTGCTAGGACTCTGCCACAGTAGTAGCACTCTGAGCGTCTCCCTGTCCCCAAAGAACTTGCTGTTGTGCACATCCCTAGCTCTTGATCTCACTTTCCTTTGACGCATGTTTCTCCTAACACCCTGAGCAATCACATTCCCATACCCCGAGCAATCACTTTTCCAAAGGGAAAGAGTAATCTCTTTCCCATTCCTTCATTCTCCCCTGTCCATTTGCTTCAAGCCACAGTAAACTCATCTCTCCTCAGGCACCGAATTCATCATCGCCTTTACGCTCCCAAGACGTGCTTCTTCCCCTGGACGGATTTGAGGGCAAAGGTGTTAATACCTGATCTAGTGAAAGCTGTCTCTGCCCATGGCAGGGGTTGGTCTAGATAATCTTGAAAGGTCCCTTCCAACCCAAACCATTCTGTGACTCTCTGACAATACTGGTTGAACTATGAGAAAAGCCACAGCTGAACCAGGTGAGCACAGGCACTGTGCACTGATGTTTGCAGGGAGTGGGTGTAAGGCAAAGAGTCGCGTCTCTGCTGACCTCCTGTTCCCTGGCTTGAGGCTGGGTCGGGCCCTGACCGGAGCTGATTTGCCTGAAGCTATCTCCAGCCCCATTCCCAGCGCCCCGGGGTGAGTCGCACATCCCTCCCCGGGAGCTGCTCACGGGGAGCATCCGCTCCAGAGCCCCTTGAGCATGGCCGACTGCTGCACAGTGGGGCTGACGTGGCACTTGGAGAAATCTGTGAGACACTCCTGGCCTTTGGGGCCACAGCGTGGTCACCCCGATCTCTAGCGATCACATAAGTACAGCATAGCTAGGGAGAGAGCAGGCCTTGACTGGAAAGCCCCACTGCTCCGTAAACACAAACAAATCAGCCCCCATCACCTGCTTCCCTTCTTTATCTCCCCATGTAATTTAAAACACCCTCCAGCCTCCCAAAGTCAAGCTTCAGCTGCTCCCCATCCCCTTAAGCCCCTTTAGTTCCTCTCCCCCCACAACCTGGCTGCTTTTCCAGGGCCAACCATCACTGCAGAGACAAGTTGCTCTTCTCTCCCACTCTCTGATCCTTTCTGTCCTGGGTGAATGTGGTAGGAGCCACCCACAGCGTGTTTTCGTGCATGCGTTTCTGCAGCCACCCCTCCCCCCTCCCTAGTTTTTTAAGTTAAACTATCTCTTGCTTTAAAGAGAGCAAATACACAGCAGTGGCTTTCATCACTGCTGTATAATAGAGCAGTAATTCTGTGCCAGGGACTGTTTTCTATTTTATTTTAAAGGGTTTATAAAACAGTGTATGTAATTGAGTGAGTAAACTGAACGTTTTCTGGAGCCCCTGAGGGCTGAAACTTCGTGGTGGTCCTGGGCCTAGGCCCTAACCTTTTTTTTTTTTTCCCTTTTTTTTTTTTCTCCCTTTCCCCTCCTTCCCCTCCTCCTTTACAACCCGGCGTTGCCACCAGCAGCAGCAGCAGCAATCTGTCTGGGGCTAATTGAGCAAACAACAAGGAGATGCTTTCACATGGCTTTTAAAGGAATGCTCCAGCATCCCCTTTCTGTAAGCAGCTTCGCAGGAACCTGCCAGGAAGGCTGCGCCGCGCCGGGGAGGGAAGCGCTCGGTCTGCGGCCCCCGTCCTGGTGGTGGGGTTTGCGCTGGGCTCTGCAGTCATTTCCGCCCCTCTGTTTATTTGCATTACAATTTGTTTTTAGCCAAGCACCAAAGGCTCTGCTGCTCCCCAGCTCTCATCGTGTTGTGCGTATGTTTTTAAGGGGCTAGTGTACAGTATGTGTAAACACACGTCTTCCAAAGCAGGAACGCATATATAACGAGTGACAGGTTTTTGATTTACACTCAGTAAAATCTCCGTGGACGCTCGGTTCAAGCACCCAGGCTGACTTCAGGCTGGGCTGCGTCAGCAAGTTGAATCAAAGTGCTAATCAGGAGGTTGAATGTGTTGATCAGCTCTGGATTTGCTTAGCACCAGATGCTCCCAATCTGAGAAGATCTAGTTGAACATGATTTAAGGTTGCAGAGTCCAACTCTAAGGCTTTCTGAAAGTCCTTTCTCTAATCCCTCTTCTTTCTCTGTGGGCTGAATGCATCTGTAACCCTGCCAGTGTCAGATAAAAGGCAGCCTGGTAAGAAATCCCTAATGGGGGGCTGGGGAAGGAGAAGGGAGCTGAACAGCTAAGCATGTGAGGTACTTCTCCCTCCTCCCCCCAGAGTTTCAGGCAGAGTTTCTGCATGAACTGAGCCTGCTGGTACCAGCCAGAGCCACTGGCAACTGGCAGCCACGGCTGATAATGAAACACTATCCGCAGCTCGGCTCTCTTTGGCACACATGGTGGAGTCTGAATTCCCTTCCCTCCACAAGGAGGGCTTTGGGAAGGGAAGAGGGAAGTGGGGTGAATCCTTATCTGCCTATCACATCCCCCTGGGGTGCGGAATCAGCCTTTGTTTCTAGCAAAACCATTCCCTTTATCACTTGAAAACTTTCTTGTGGATTTGAGGCAGGCACATTCATGTGTTTCCTTTTAGCCCGTACAAAGAGAAATTAGTTTGGTGATTTCATGCAGTTCTGCAAGGTAGCAGTGACACACTGGGCATGCCGTGTGCCAGCGTCAGGGAATCTGGGCGGTGTGGATCAAGGAAGGATAGGATGGGAGATCAGGGAATGCATGCTCTGATTTCCCTCGGGGCTTTGGCAGGTCATGTAAACTCTCTAAGCTCGTTGCTGCCTCAGTTTCCCCATCTGTAAAATTGGAATGCTCTTACCCACTCTTAAAAAGCATTTTGAGCTAATCAGATGGAAAATGCAGGGTATTGGAAAAAGACTGCAAGCATGTCAGTGCAAAATACAAATAGTTCATACCACCTCTGCAACAAGGTATGTTACAGGGCCCATCCCAGCTCCGCACGTTCAGGACAGTGCATTTCAGAACACTGTCTGAAACGAAGCAAAAAGTTCCTTATTAAAAGGTATTGCTACAGATAACCTATATATAGAACCATAAATTGACATGGTTCTTCATAAGCCTGGATAAAGGCATGTTTAATCTGCAGAGGCATAACGTAATTACTCTCACTGGATGCTCGCCAGAGTCTTATTCACATCACAGAAATCAACATGATAGGTAGTCTGCTTGGAGGAGGTTCAGGAATGGAGTCACAGGAGTTGCTACAGGGCCTGTTTGAGATATATTGGGAAAGTTGTTGGGGGTGAGGAATGTTACAGCAAGAAGTGCTGCAGGTTGGATTGAGGTACCTTGGCAAAGCTGTGTGGGGTCCAGGACGGGAGGAGAGAGAAGCTGAAGGCTGGACTTGGGGCTATTGGCAGAGCTGTGCTGGAGAGGTTGTGTGGTGCTACCTACATCACGCTTGCACCTGGCACACATACAGTCAGTCCCTCATTTTCCTGAGCACTGCATCCACCTCTGCTCGTCCTGCCCAAAGTGCTGGAGATCAGGCTTCAAGCTCCAACTTTGAGCTCCAAGGTGTTTACATAAGGCTCCAGGATTCATCATCAGTTGTCACTGAATACCCCGAGCAAAGGAGTAAATTACTCAATCTGATGCTGAAAGTGAGAAGCAACTCCTTGTTCTTATTTTCTGTCTTCACAAAGGATCTCTGAAAGGCGGTCAAGTGGCTCACCCAACTCTGTCCTCCAAGCTAAGGAGACAGCAGGAGCTGTATGATTGTGGGGTCAGGGTTGTAGCAGGAAATTATCTTGCCACAATCCAAATACTCCTTGAAGTTTATAGAACAGTTTTTAATGAAACCTCTTCTGGAGTGATGGTTTGCGTGGTGCAAAGATAATGTCTTGAATTCTAAACCAAGAGAAGCATCATGTTGGCTTGGCCAGTTTGGGGATTGCCAGGAATTTCTTTACATAGCCGAGGGTAGCATGTCTGCTGTTTTTCAGCAGTCTTGCAAAATCCGCTCCCCTGAGGGGAGGAGTTTTTGGTGGGTAAATAAAACACAACTAGTTATTTCCATCATCCTTGGCTATCTACACCCACTCCTGTGTAAGGTGCTGGAGACAACACAGCCTCCATCAATGCGTCTGAGCACCTCACAGGCCTTGATGGTTTATCCCAGGCACCCTGGGTACGAGAGCCTATTGTTATTCCTAATGTACAGAAGGGGAGAAGGGGTACGGAGAGCCTTGGGGCATGGTTCAAACCACCTGAACTCCACCTGAATAGGTGTCCAGCTCCCAGGGGGTGATTGAGATTCACCGCCTTCAGGACGGTATCCTGAGGACACCCACTTTGAGCACACAGGCATTGTGTCACGCTCTGAGGCCACATGCTTGGTTTTTTAGGCACTGGGCTTTCAGTTTTGTGTTTTTATTATTTTGGCTTTAGATCCCTTATTTGCAGTCCTTCCCTGACAAGCTGCTTTTGCATTTTAAACGGAAGGCTCTTTCAGTACAGTGCATTAACAGTGCTGGGGCAGGGACTGGCACATTAATGTGTCCTCCGAGGCTGTGCAGAGCTCCTGGGAACAGGCGGAGGAGCGACCTTGCAGAATTGCCCCTCCAACAAATTTGCTCCGTGGGAGCCTGAGGTGGGCTGTCGGCAGTTACTGTCAGAGGTGACAGCTGTGCTCAGAGCTGTGCTTCATGTGAACACTTTTGGAGAGGGTCCGTCCAGATTTTTGGAGTCCAGGAGGGAGAAGTCAAGTTTAAATTAAAGGAAAAAAAAAA
>VXAL01012995.1:43033-54041 GCA_013399475.1 Chauna torquata | reverse complement strand
TCGGGAAGGACGGCATCCCGTGGGAGGGACCCCATGCTGGAGCAGGGGCAGAGTGACCACGAAGGAGTGGCAGAGATGCAGCATTATGGGCTGACCGCAGTCCCCACTCCCCTGCGCTGCTTGGGAGGGGAGGAGGTAGAAGAGGGTGGATGGGGGGAAGGTGTTTTTAGTTTGCTTTTAGTTTCTCACTGCTCTGGTCCACTAGTGATAGTAATAAATTATATTAATCTCCCTACGATGAGTCTTTTTTGCACATGACAGTAATTGGTGAGCAACATTCCTGTCCTTATCTCAACCCTTGAGCCCTTTTCCATCATGTTTTCTCCCCCTGTTCCTTTGAGGAGGGGGAGTAAGAGAGTGGTTGTGGTGGAGTTACACTGCTCAGCAGGGTAAAACCACCACAAATATATACACCATAAAACTATAGAACTAAATGTTCACTTCAGAGATAATCAGATTATTACCTTCACACTTCAACTTGCATTGTTGTTATATTCTTTCTGAAATGTTATGAAACAAAAACTGACGTGTCTTTTTCCTCCCATCTCGTTGTGATTGTCTTAACACAGCAAAGCTAATCAAGGCATGACAGAATCACAACAAGGAATCATGACACCACATTGGGTGGGAGTGTTGATCTGCTCAAGGGTAGGAAGGCTCTGCAGAGGGATCTGGATAAGCTGGACTGATGGGCCGAGGCCAACAGTATGAGGTTCAACAAGGCAAAGTGCCAGGTCCTGCAGCTGGGGCACAACAACCCCATGCAGCACTACAGGCTGGGGGAAGAGTGGCTGGAAAACTGCCTGGCAGAAAAGGATCTGGGGGTATTGGTTGATAGCCGGCTGAATATGAGCCAGCACTGTGCTCAGGTGGCCAAGAAGACCAACAGCATCCTGGCTTGTATCAGCAATAGCACGGCCACCAGGACCGGGGAAGTGATTGTCCCCCTGTACTTGGCTCTGGTGAGGCCGCATCTTGAATACTGTGTCCAGTTTTGGGCCCCTCACTACAAGGACTTTGAGTTGCTGGAGCATGTGAAGGAGGCTATGGCGAGGTGTGGGTCAGTCTCTTCTTCCAAGCACCAACTGAGAAGAAGAGGAAATGGTCTTAAGTTGCATCAGGGGAGGTTTAGGCTGGATATTAAGAAAAATTTCTTCACTGAAAGGGTTGTGAAGCATTGGAACAGGCTGCCCAGGGAAGTAGTTGAGTCACCATTCATGGAGGTCCTCAGAAAATGTTTAAATGTAGAGCCTAGTGATGTGGTTTAATGGTGGACTTGGCAGTGCTAGGTTAAAGGTTGGACTGGATGATCTTGGAGGTCTTTTCCAGACTACATGAGTCTCTGATTCTATGATTTTATGAAAAAAACAGTTCCAAATGCTATAGACCTTTCAGATCCTTGCTTCCTATCACCCTTCTGCTTTCAGATACTCTGTTACTAGTCCCTGTAGGGTTTACATCACTCCCTTAAATTTTGTGCAAAACTTACAAGAATTCGCAGGTACATACACTGCCAGAAATATACAAATAAGTAAGAATAACAGTAAGATTTTACACTATCGATTATTAAGCTATCCATAGTACGTTATTAAAATCTTGACCTTTTTAAGGTTAATAGGAAAGTTTCAATGGGAAAAGATCAGATTCTGAAGTGGTTTTAATGTATTAGATCAAAGCAAGAGATATCTGGAATTGTGGAACAACAACACTGCTTCAGTAAAGAAACTACTTGTGAAACTCAGAGACTGTAACAGACAGAGATGGTCAACATTTAGGCTGTCAACTAAAAACAAAAATAATTAAATACTTCAACACTTTTCAGACTGAAATGGAAACACAAAGTTCAGAATTTACTGTAAAATGAAAATTTTGAAAACATTTCAAAATCAGTTAATTTGAAAAAATATTTTGAATTAAATTTGAGGTTTAAGCTGCTTTTCTGGCATGGATTTATGCTGTCATTTGTTCATGTTATTTCACAATGTGTAAGTAGTAGTAGGGCATAATAACGCATCAGTGCATATCAGATTTTGAGATGGCATTCACATCATGCACAAACACCAAAATATCTTGAAATATTTTAAGAATAGTAGTTGTGAAGAATATGACAAGTCTTACCATATTCTGAAGTGATGTGACATGTCATTTTGCTCTACTACTATTGACATGCCATTGTAATTCTGTAAAACAGGTAAAGCTATATGAAAAATAAAATTTGCATTATGGATTTTGCCTTAAGATTGCATTTTTTTTTCAAAATTTTTTTTTTAATGGAAACAATCAAACCAACAAACACAATTTTCAAGAGGCATTTCATTTAACTCAGTATCATCACAATCCTTCTCTCTGCTCTTCCAGATTACCTCTATGCGCTGAAGAGGAATACGTAGGTCCATCAAGCTGAATAAACTAATTAATTAATCAAAACAAAGAAAGAAGGAAAAAAGTCAGGCATTCTGTCCAGGACTTAACTATGCACTCACCAAGAAGTGAATGAAATGGCCATGAAATCTAACTGTCATCCTAAGTCTGTCAAAAATCTTTTCAGCTAACTTGAATGAACCACACGTATGATTACATTTGCTTGTACCTGACTAGAGCAAAATAAACAGAATCTTGCTGATAAATCCAATAATAGCCTATTTCTGCCACAACTCTTACTAAGAATGAGTTCTGCTGCAAGATTAAGAAAGGGAGCTCTTTAACATGTTTTCATGAAGAATTCTTCAAATTGTTCTTCTGGGAAGAAACATGATGCATTCTGTCTTCCCTTTACCTAATTATGAGCTACATTAATTCATGGAATAGAATCACAGAATCATAATCATCCAGGTTGGAAAACACCTTCAAGATCATCAAGTCCCACCATCAATATGACCTACCGAGTCCCATCATTATACCATGTCCCTTAGTGCAACATACATATGTCNCCTTAGTGCCACATACATATGTCTCTTAAATACCTCCAGGGGTGGTGGTGACTCTACCACTTCCCTGGGCAGCCTGTTCCATTGCTTGACTACCCTCTCTGTGAAGAAATTCTTCCTAACGTCCTAGCTAAACCTCCCCTGGTGCAACTTGAAACTGTGTCCTCATCTCCTATCACTTGTCACCTGAGAAAAGAAACCAACACCCTCCTCACTGCAACCTCCTTTCAGGTAGTTGTAGAGAGTGATGGGGTCTACCCTCAGCCTCCTCTTCTCCAGACTAAACAACCTCAATTCCCTCACACTTAAGGAACTCAATATCTTTCCTGCAGTGAAGGGCCAAAAGTGAATGCAATATTCAAGGTGCAGTCTCACCACAGCCGAGTACAGAGGGACAGTCACTTCCCTAGTCCTGCTGGCCACAACATTGCTGATGCAGGCAGGGGTGCCATTGGCCTTCTTGGCCACCTGGGCACACTGCCAGCTCATGTTCAGCTGGCTGTCAGCCAGCACCCCCAGGTCCTTTTCCAGCCAATCTTCCCCAAGCCTATACTGCTGCATGGTGGTTTTTGGCTACCAACCAGTGTTAAACCACCACATTCTGGTGCAATCCTTTCACTTATATACATCTCTAATGGAGACACAGTCCCAACCTGAATGATGGAAGAAGTAAAGTTTGAGCACCTCTGGTAGTATTGTGTGCTTTGGGAACTGACATTGCAGCTCTCCATAGGAGAGGGAGGACAGTAAAACTACCTTAATCCATTCTCCCCAGTAAACCACAACTGAGTGATACATCTTCAATTTTCAGTTGTGAGTGTTCACAGCAAATGGTTTTCAATCAGTCTGGGCAGTGGAACAAACAAAAGAATCGTGGAAAATATACTGAGTGAGATAGAACAATAAAACTCCTCAAAGAAATAGCAATTTCTACTTGAATGTCTTGTAAGAATAAGAAAGATCTGATGGTGAATTATCCTTGTTAAATTGTTCTCTCAGATCTTGTCTGCTGGTGTGAATCATTTCGATAAAATTGAATAGAGAAAATCCTGATTGTAATACTGATTTCTAAGTACTTCATTGCTGAAAATTCCAGATATACTTTGGTTAATTAAAACAGATTAGGCAGATCAGAGTTCCTGAAATAATATTTGTATCAAGAATAGTTCTATGCTGTGGCAATCACAATCCTTTTTGAAACCTTTAACATAGGAATGTGATATGCTAACTGTAAGCTATGATAACCCCTTGTCCTTGTTTCAGCTGTGACAGAGTTAATTTTCTTCCTAGTAGCTGGTATGGTGCTGTGTTTTGGATTTAGGATGAGAATAATGCTGATAACACACCGAGGTTTTAGTTGTTGCAGAGCAGTGCTTGCACCGAGCCAAGGACTTCTCAGCTTCTCATGCCAGAGAGGAGGCTGGGGGTGCACAAGGATCTGGGAGGGGACACAGCCAGGACAACTGACCCAAACTGGCCGAAGGGTCGTCCCATACCACATGGCGTCATGCTCAGCAATAAAACTAGGGGAGCTGGCTGAGGAGGTGCGGCTGCTCGGGGCCAGGCCAGGCATCGGTCAGCGGGTGGTGAGCAATTGCATTGTGCATCACTTTGTGCAGTCTTTTATCATTATTATTATANTATGATTTTTCCCCTTCCCTTTCTGTCCTATTAAATCGTCTTTATCTCAACCCATGAGTTTAACTTTTTTTTCCAAGTCTCTCCCCCATCCCACTTGGAGGGAGTAAGCAAACAGCTGTGTGGTGCTTAGCTGCCTGCCAGGCTAAACCACAACACCCTGGTATAAGACACAAATATTTATCTTTTTGAAATGTTATACTCCAGTGTTAGTTAAGGTTCTACGTATTTGCTTCATTTTTGATAGAAAGCTATATGGAAATATGGTAACAATTGGTTCATAGAAATTAATGTACCGGGTACATTTTTAATGAAACCATTATTTGTTTCTTGGTTGCATTTGAATGAAATGATCAGCTCAAAAAAAAAAAAAAGTACTATTTACATATAAACAAAAGAACTAAACTGAGTAAAGCAAAGCTCTTAGAAGTTCAGAGAAGCTTTCATTTTCCTCCACATCTGCCAATTCACCACGCGAATCTCATAATACAAGACCTCAAATACACATTACAACAGATTCAGTGATGAAGGCAAAACTTCAATCTATAAGAGGTAATCAGGTTTGCAGAATGTTCCTTTGCAGTACATCTGATAGCCCTTTTTGTTTTCCAAAATGAATTAATTTGATACATTGTATTTTAGCTAGCTGTTTTAAGATTCTTATTTAGGAAATTATAACAAGGCTGATAAAGATTGGTATTATGCACACTGACATTACCACCCGTTCTGAATTCTAGGACATCAGAGAGCACGGTATGCAGCTTTTAAATAAGCCAAATAAATTTTGGGCTACTTCATGTCATTTAAGTGAACATTTCTGTAACTAAAAACAGTACAATACATAAATGACAGATGGCAGCTGTTGACAGGCATTTTTTTTCCACTTTGATGAGAGGTCTTCATGTTTTCCTATTTTGAAGAATAATAGGGTGATCTCAATAAAATCATAGGGGAAAATCTGTAAACAAGCTGCATAATATATTAGTGTGGAACTTTGAAAGTCAAGTACTGGCTTGGTAAAAATAAAATTTTAATGAAACATATTAGTCTATTCAGAGCATGTGCCTAAAATAATCAATCAGATCTGATTACTGTGGGTAAACGTGGTCTGTGTTTGGAAGCATAATGATGTTTTATGCAACAGACGTGCATTACATGACCTCACACCAGTGCTTCTGATGGGGCAGTAGGGAGGTTCAGATCACTTTCTTCTGAAGAGGCAGAACATTGCTGGGAGAAGCAGAAAAGTCTCCTCTGAATAAATGGGTTCTTGGAAATGTACCAAGTTTGCCACACATTTGGGCAGAAGTGCTGAATATTAGTATTCCTGAGCTTAGATTCTGCCTTAAAAAACTTTCTGATGGTAAAGGCAACACTGAAAAATTAAAATTATTTAAACAGATTTAGCCCAATCATTCTGGAAGGCACGGAAGATAAGGGAGACAATGAGGGAACTGATGAGACGTAAGTCATGGGGTCTCCCTGATGACATTCCGTGAAACCTCTAAGACCAATTATTTTCACAGTAGAGGATTCTTTGCTGCCCCTGGACCAAGGAGGGTTGATACATACTGGTAGAGCTGTATATGAGGGGTAAAATTGCCCTGTTTTTATTCTAATCAAAACATTTCACAATGAATATGATTCTCAAGACACCAATTTCACCGCACTAAATCTAAAAAATGTTAATGTTATCTGTAAGCTAAATATGCAGCTGAGCTGTTTAAAATGATTAAACAAAAAGCACGGAATTATCAAACGTTTGGCAGATGTGTTACCAGTGACCACACTCATAATAATCTGTTTTACCAGTATGGAGTTTGTTTAGTTGTAACATCGGTGCTGCTGACAGCAAGATACAGGTCAGAGCCTGACATAAAATGTCTTCTTGCTCAACCTATGTTATTTCCCCACAATAAACTGCTGTTGTTGTCAGCTGCAAGGTTACAATTACTATCCATCAGATGCAACATCATTACTAGCCAGTTCCAGACCTTGCAAACCATCGGTAGCAGTTAAGAGAATCGATGGCAGAGTCAACGCAAAGGAGAACCATGCAGTTGAAAACAAGGTAATAGATCAGTAGTTTTGCCTTGCATATTTTAATACACAAAACTGCAAAGTGAAGGGTAACTGTTACAAGGCTAGTTGAACACATGCCAAATCCAAGAACAAGGGACGTGAACTCAAAGCAGAAAGAGAGGTAAGTACTAAATTACTTTGGTCAGAACATCTTTCCAAATAGAAGAGCTGCAATATGAAGTAAGAGACCAATGTCAAATCTGGGACACCTGGCATACATGTTTCTTTAAAAATGGATCGAAAAGGCATTTCTATGAAATAAATATGACTGAGTAAAACTGCTGAAGTAAAGCTGGGCTTGTTAATTTTGCTTTTAGTTAACACTTCTGTTCTTTTGCCTTTCAGATTAATCTCAGCTTAATCTAGTTCTCAAGTAATTTGTTTGTAAGCTTTTCCAATACAAAGAATAAGCATAAGCTTATTGATGGTGACATTAAATATTTGGCAAATGGTAAACATTAATGCTTGTAAAGCCTTTATTTTATGAGAAAAAAAAATGCAGTAATACAGATCACAAGGAAAAGGGGACAGCAAATGTAAAGAAAATTTTCAGTGTGATGTATCAACAATGACGGCCAAAGAATTTTTTAATATTTTAAAGCTGAGAAGCCATCTCCCATGGGCCCTGGCAGGCAAGGGGATACATAAACAAAAGTAAGTAGCTGCTATAATCTCCCCAGCTAAAGAAGTGACCACTAAACCCTTTGTCCTACGACTGGAGAAGGGATTTAACGGGCTTCCATAAGGGTCATCAATGTGGAGACAAGGCAGTTGCAAAACCTAGTGCCAGACTTGAAAGAAATGGAGGTGTTTGAGTGAGTGTTCTCTTATGCCTGAAGTGCTCATGAGTCTTAACCCCAGGGATGAAGTTTTTGAGGCTGAAGTCCAAGAGAAGACTGTCGAGGTGACTGATCTTACTTTGTTACTGGTAGCAGATTTGGAGTACTTGTTGGGCGAATTCCTAGCGCTTCAAAGGTTATTGGAAGGTTGTCCATTCATCAGACTGCCTGTTCAAAACTGCTCAATTATAAATAAGCTCTTTTGCAGGCTAAGTATTTAAATCCCAAAAGTAAAGGTAGAGTCAGCAAAAGTTTTCTGGTATGACCTTATTTAGAAAGTGACACCTCACATCAGCCACTACTCTAAACTTCTCTGCACTCATTGTGCAGGCAAAGTATAAAATTCTTACCTGTATTTCCTGGGATACACAAAAGAAGGGTTAATTTTCAATTGAGAGGATGTGACCAAAACAAGGTAGTGTTTCAAGATGTGCCTAGGTTTTGATGGAAAAAAAGTTTCTTTAAAGGACAGAAAAGACCATATGCATAAAAATAAATTTTACTACCTTTCATCATATTATTCTCAGAAAAAAAAGTGATGCTTCAGGCAGAGTGCATGGCTATATGAACACGTGTTCAGAGCTCAGAGGGCAATAGGCTCAACGCGCCCTGTTTAGAAAAACAAAACAAAACAAAACAATCCCCTCCAAATGAGATCTGTATGACACAACTTGTTGCATAAGAGAATACAAAGACTAGCCTGCAAAAAAAAATATATACTAGCATATGGAAGGACTTTTGAATTAGTTTCTTCTGCTGTATGGCCTTTGCTATTAACTGTGTAAAAAAACCTTGTGTTTTGGCTCTCACATAGTGGAAAGTGCAAATTAAACCTTCTCTATAGATGTGACAAATGTTACTAAAGGCTTGAGTGTGAGGGGGAAACAGTTTATGTCTAAAAAGGTTGCCTTACAGCCAAGAATATGACAGTCTTTACAGTCCTTAAGCTGGATGAAGGAAAAGCAAGGAATGACTAGTTTCTCCTGACTATTAGCTAAAGTAAATTTCTTGTCGTTGTTGTTAGGACTAACTAGATAAGTTCTATTGTACAGTAATTGGAGGAAAAAGAGAATTTACATGAGGAACAGAATATATCTTAAATAGTAGCCTGAAGAATGAAGTGTCCTTTTGCTATTCTCAAGATTTTGCACTTTCCTAGCTGCTTAGTGACCCAGCTTTGATGAGACGAGTAAAGAGTGCAATGCATTTTGTAGCCTGTAGCTTAGGATGGCTTCCTGCCATATGGGAAATTAGAATCCTCTCAGGTCAGACCAGTCTGAACCGTTTTGCTTTTTGTACTACCATACTCTTCTCTGGGCCAGAAAATAAAAGCAACAAACTCCCATCCTCCCACATTCCCAGAGAAACGTTGCCCTAAGTCCTGAAGTGGCTTCACACGGTGTTACAACTCTCAGTCACTTACTCCATGGCTACAGGTTGATTGTAACATCTGAAACAAAACTAGGGCTTCCAGAAAGTTCCTCACTGACACTTTCCCTTTTGCTGGTTTGCATCTCATCTTCTTGAGCTGCAAACCCTATTTGGAAAAGCCTTTTTTCCCCTGAACATTGTATGGAGAAATATAGCTATCTAGCATAGCTACCTAGTCTCGTTAACTAGACAGAGTCTTTCAAAAGTAAGTAGGCTAGTGTCCAACACAGCCATGTAAGTATGCGTTTCTAGATCTCCCCAGAAACATATTTGACTCCTAAGGCCATTTTACATTCTACATCAGTATTTATAAATTATAATGTTATTAGCTCTCTGACAAGTTCCCTTAAAATCATTAAAATTAATTATGTTCGTGCACAAGTTTAGCTTTGAAACAAATAATTGAGACATGTTTGGCAACTCATTTTCACAGGGGCTTGGATTTGCCATTTACATTTAACCTTTAAGATCTGTGATCCAAATTTTCTTTTAACAAAGTCACAGAGAAGCATCTTACTAAATAAGGGATGCCCTCTGCTTCAAACAGCAAAGGAGACTGTAGCAGTTGTTGAAGGAAATTGGATTACGTTAACTGGGAAAGTGATGAAACAAGTGTATGTGTTCCTTCAAGATCTGTGGAAATAATGACAAAAATACCTGCTGTTTACCATCATTTATCTGCTTACTTCTATTATATTTAAATAACATTTCAGTTGTGTGTAAAAGCTGCCAATGAAGATTAAACAACATTAAGTTGATTTTAAAATCCATTGTTCACACTGACAGCTTTCTCTTCACACTTTCCCATAAAAAATCAACAGAAAACAAAACTAAATGCAAGTGGATGGTAAGAAACAGATGGTACTATGAATTATACATATTATTGTAGTGACATCTACAAATTAATTTCAATACATCTTGAACTATGTACTAAGTCATTTTTCTTAGGACTTGTTCTAAGAGGTTGTGTGTTGCAGGTTATATAGTGCCTACAGGGGTCAGTGAGTAGCTCAGAAATGTGGAACTAAATAACCTGACTGTGAATTACTTAATTAAATATTTCATCATTGGAAAATGTCAAGTTGTTGAAAATTAAATTTATTTTGAAAATTTTGATGTTATTTTTATAACCACTGAAAACAAAAACTACATAAAGGTCAAAATCAAATAAAATATTTTGTGACAATGAAAATTTTAATTAAATGAATATAATTTGATTTGGTTTGTGATCAAATTACTGCAGAAAGGCAATAATTTTCTGATTTTTTTTTCTCAGTGCCTTTTGCTATTCTTCGCAGTATATTAAGCTGTGAGTGTTTATGACTATATAGGAGTACTCTGGAGAACTTTACTCTTTGTCTTGAAGTTGATTGTTTGCTACAGAGTAATACCTTAACAGGCTCAAACAAAGCTACACAGCCATATTTAAGGGCAAGCCTTACATAACCAGCTTTTCACTGTTTTATTGTATTGTTTTCTACCAGAAAGTGTAAAGGTTGTGCAGACATTACAAATTATGGTTGATAATTTGATCAGGCTTTATTTTAATATTTCATTTATAATGTCCATTACAAATACACAGTGATTGGAAATCATTACTAATTCATGTTATCTCCTTTGTGACACAGATAGTTTGGATCACAAATACCAAGTACATCAGCAAAAAAAATGTTATAACCCAAGAATATAAACTGAACTTTGGTTGTTTCCTGACAATCAGTAATAGGAAAACTAACACTGAATTAAAAAAAAAAAAGAAAGAGAGAGAGAGAGAACCAAAACTGACTGATAATCTTTTGCTGAAGAAAAAATTTAAATGTCAGGCACTGTTTAATTCACACCAAGTTAGGGTTGTATTCTGGAGCAGGTCAATTAAGCTCTACAGCGTAGCTTTTTCTATCAACATCATGATGTTATACAAACATAACTGACTTGTGAGCACCTCCCCAAATATCTATTTGCATCCCCAAGTTTTTACCAATTTTGACTAATTACACTTTTAATCTGTATTTCTAAACCCAGATTAATAAACTTGTGTCTTGAATGGCATGACATCTCTTGGTGAATAAAATTCTTGTTATTCTTCTTTGC
>VXAL01012995.1:0-30232 GCA_013399475.1 Chauna torquata | reverse complement strand
CATACAGTAATCTCATAAAGAAAAAGAGTT
Source organism: Chauna torquata (assembly GCA_013399475.1). Taxonomy (NCBI): domain Eukaryota; kingdom Metazoa; phylum Chordata; class Aves; order Anseriformes; family Anhimidae; genus Chauna; species Chauna torquata. Next base: position 30,202 of record VXAL01012995.1, on the reverse strand, counting down.
TTATTGAGGCTTAGGAAATGAGATTAAGTTTTGAACCCAATACTACTCTTCTTCCTTCTTTTGTTTCCTGGCATTCTTCAGGTTTCCAGTTTTCCATATGACAAGGCTCACGAAGAGCACCTGGGGTTCTCATTGCATCACCAAAGTCAAAAGGAGGCTGACCAGTGATTTCAACAAAAAGAGGAATAAGCACTCACAGACTTAAAAGCATGTCATAGGATCTGCTGGCTGTGAATAGTGCATTTGTCCTGAAAAAAATGGGATTTTTGGCCCAGCAATCTTCCATTTCATTCCTCTCTTACGATCAGAGATGGGGAAAATAGGAAAGCACAGATGCATCAATTGAAGCATGATTTCTATGGTATTTTTTATCCTTGTAGAAAAAATGAACCCTCAGGGGATAAGACAAAAGTTGCCACAGTGATTATTTCCTTATTTCATAAGTACATGTTTGTCAGCAAGTCAGCAAGCAGCTGCATTTCTCAGCTGACACTTAGCAAAGTTGCCACCAAGTTCTCTGGGAGTTTGGCTGAAGAATTTGCCTATATTGCCAACATATGAGAGCTCTGCTTCTTCCATTAACACAATCTTTTATGGTAAAACACAATGACAGTTTCTTCTTTCTGTTCCACATTAAGGTTTCTGCGTAAATTTAATCAGTACACCGTGGACCACCCACAGGCTGTCTCACAAAGCACCTTCATTTTAAGAGACAAGCTCACTGTACAGCTCTTCAACTATGGACCAAAACCCCCTCATCTAAATTCAATTCATTCCTTAGTCAAGTATTTATTGCAATAAGTGCCTAGCAATCTAGTTCATAAAGTCTATTTTCCCTTGTAGTTTACTTGGAGAAAAGGAACATACTGATCTATAAAAAGACAGTATTTAGCTTCTCAATTCATTTTGGCCTTTCTTTCAAGTGAATGGACAAACAGTAACCATCTAATTGATAATTCAAAGATGTGGATTTAAAAATCTAAAGGGGATGTCTTCAAATATGAAAGGGCTATGCAATGACTATCCATTTTGAAATATTTTTGAACATTTTGAAAGATATAGTAATTCATGTATCCTGATTAAGACCAAGCATCCATCCATTCTCTGTAGCATCTGTCCTTCAGTACCCAAAAGATGGTGTTTAGAAACAACATCCTAAAGATGTGGCAAACACATCACAATGGTGAGAGAGTCTCCCTCAGGTTTCAGCTGAACACAAAATATTTTTTACTTGTAAAAAATTCCACGGATTTACTACCATAAGTTTTCCAGCAGTTATAAACTGTGACCCAGGAAACTCACTTTTCTCTGTAATAACCAATGAATTGCTCAGTGTGTCTCTTTGAATAGTGTGTAGCTGAGAAAATCGGCAATTTTCTTCCTCTCTCAAAACAGAGAGCTGTAAAAGCATTTTTAAAGTGAAGCATTTGCTATGCCACATAGTCAATGAGCTTTAGGTTGTAGATAGGTGATAATTATGATTTTTGTGTTAGTTACTATTGAGAGAGGATTCCATGTACCTTCCTGAGAGTGGAAAAAGATGGAGAAAGTGACAGAAATGGTGCTGGGAGTTTTGTTTTGGCAGTGAAGAAGATGAAGAAAGAAAATGGATACAGTCATTAGGAATGACTTCAGTTTGACTGGCTTGCAACTGTTATGGAAAAGCTGNGGCAATTTTCTTCCTCTCTCAAAACAGAGAGCTGTAAAAGCATTTTTAAAGTGAAGCATTTGCTATGCCACATAGTCAANAAAATGGATACAGTCATTAGGAATGACTTCAGTTTGACTGGCTTGCAACTGTTATGGAAAAGCTGAATGACTGGAGCATTACCACGGCAGGATGAAGCTTAGAGTGCAGTTAAAGGAGCTAAGAAGTTGTCTTGATGGTCACTGGTGGCTGTGCTTGCATGGAATAATGTTGAGATTGAGGGAGTCTTAGGGCAGGAGAATAACGGGGCTATGGAGTTATGGAGGCTATGGCGAATGGGCAAGGGTGGTAGAACAGTGGAACGTGGGTANTGGGTACTAGAAGTGAGAAGGATAGGATGACACAAGAACATGGAGGCTGTGGAATGTGCTAACTGGGGACTGAAATACTGGCACAGTGCTTGAGTGAAATTGGGTGTGACGGAAATGAGGGAGCTGGGACGGTACAAGGGCTAGAGGCTGAAGACGCTGGATATGAAAGAGCTGTATGATACTGGAGATGGGAGACAGAGAACAACCTGGAGACACAAAGTTTGAGTGAGAAGAGAATGGGGAGCTCTGGTCTCACTCAGCAGACAAGGAACAGCAGCAGGGAGAAGACAGGCCCAGAGACACAAGCTGGCTTAACAGAGCGCAGGAAGCACATGTCTGAAACTGAATCACAGCACCATCACCTCCAAAAGGGAAGCCCTCAGAATCTTCTAATGATGAGAGAGGATTACATAAACAGTGATCTCGGGAACCTCACTAGTCCAATGAAATCACCATTACCTGATATTTCCTTTAGCTTACACACTTTCCAATGTGAAACATTACCCTATTCTATCATTTGCGCATTAAAAGTAGTATCCTTTCTATCTGTCTTACAAGCATGCAGTCACACTTAATTACTGAACCACTTGGAGACTCTTAGGTGAAAAGGCTGTGTAAATGCATACCAGTTAGAAGAGTAGATACATGTAAGCCAGTGGGCATTCGTTAAGTGCATTTAGAGTAGGATGAGATCTATACCAAACTACACAAGGTTTAACTAAGCATGCATGATTTCATTTCTTACCCTACCACCATTTAGTGCTACAGCTCCCTAATCACAGTGGGCTTTGTACAACTTTGTCTTGTTAGCAGTCATTACAATATATGGGTGATATGAGAGTCTTAGGGAAGGCTTTGCACTTGGATGAACATCCAAATGTGTCTTAGTGATAACAACTTGTCAGCAGAATAGATTTCCAAGGGCAGTAGTTAATACTCTATTCCTAGAGACACTGAAGAACAAGTGAGATAAATCAGTTATAAGACAGCAAACAACAGAGAGTCAGGAAAAATACAGGAGACTAGACTTAAACACGTGGATTTTTCTGATTCTGTTTTGTGATATATTACCTATTTTTCAGCATTTGTTTATTAAACACATGAAAGCAATGATAATAACAAGTGACACTTCCTAACAGCCAGTCTGATAACCCTGCTTTGGAACTTAGCACCCTTCACTTGTAAATTAAGATGTAAGTAAAATCAAGATTTAAATGATCCACAAATGTGCAATGTCGTTTTACAAATATAGGCCAGGAGAGTGGTAGACTCTTAACAGGTGATCCAGAGTTTTAACCCAATTATTGCTCGTGATAAATGCCCTCCATAAGTGCCCATCACTCTCTTTGTAGCAAATGTAGAGACTTGAGGCTGGGGATGGAAGTCTGAGAACCCAAAACATGCTTGCCACTAGCAACTGATTTGGAACTCTCAGAGTGGAATCAGATTCTTAGATGAATTTATTATCATATATTTCTCCTTCACCAAGATAATTTTCTTGTTTTTAAAGTCTACATGGAAATTATAGTCTGTATGACTATTTTCACAATTTATCTTAATTAGCAGCCTAAGTCTTCATGTACATTCCAGATATTTTAATATTATGCAACCAATTAGTACTATCTTTATTCCCTAAACTCATCAATGGAAATTTCCTTGCATAAAAAGATAACTTCCAGCTTGATCACATTTGAAGATAGAACTAGAAAGATCTGAAAACCAAAGAGGTTTTGTAAACGTAGGCATTTTTAAGAATTCCAATTGAAGCATCTAAGCTGTATAGATTACACAAGGGGAGAACTTGTGTACTTGGATACAAAAGCTATCAGCAAGAGGTGACCAAGGTGAAACCACGATGTTAGCAGTCATGTCCATTTAGTTTTCACATGCCAAGCAATCTCTAATGTCTCACAGTGTTTTTTCCAAAATTTAAACTGGAAATAACATGTATGCTCTTTACTCTAAGGGCAAATTCAACAAGCTTCCAAAGGAAGTAATAAATCCATTACAACCTAAAGTCTTTACAAAAGTCTGTTCTTATATTAGCCATAAATTGGACTGGCATGATAACTTCATTTCATCCTAACAGAAGATAATTTCCCCCACAGTCAGAATTACTGCTATTCAAGGTGCTATGCCATACAGGTCAGACGGGATTTGAGTTTCACTTTCTAAAAATCTGACTCAGTAAGAAAAAGAAGCCAGATTTTTTTACCTCAGAGTCTACGTTGCAACATCAAAGAAAAACAAACACACCAATGACCATCGACTTTCATGAACCTGAACTTGTTTACACCAAAGAGAAATCTGTTTCAATGGGCTGCCTATACTAAGCATTTAAACTTTAAAGGGTTTTGACATCAAAGCATTTTCTGACTGGATAAAAATAAGATGCTTCTCTTTTCTTGCAGCTATTTTTTCCTATTTAACTCAGCGTTTGCATTTCACGTAGTTATTTTTTTCCCCTGGTCCTGCAACTGTGATTAAATATTACTGTGAATATAAAGATGAGGAAAAAAATATGGATGAAAATTGATTGCATACTGTACAAAGCTACAAAGAAGAAGATTAAATGGTGTTAATGATGTGTAGTTTGCTTGCCTCCTGGTGACAATGTGTGTTTATTTTGAGTTTTCTGGAAGTACTTCTCTCTTGTGGTTGAAGAAATTTAGGCAACTGGCATTATCACAGATCATACTAGTATGTTAGTAAATTCAGTCTTTAGTAAGTACATGTATAAATGCAAGGCTAAAACTTCTAATTACTGTCTGTCTTGGATCATTACCAACATGAGGACGTGCTCATTCTGGTAGATTCAAACGTGTTGCCTTTTCTGAGTGAAGTATCCCTAGTAGCCTATAAACTGCTTTTCAGATATGTGAATTCCTTTTGTCATTTTTCACGTAAGCAGAGAATAATTTATCAAACACATGACAGTTACATATCAGTAACTTTATTAACAAAAATCTGTCAGTGATCAAAGCCAAAGGACATGCTCCATTTGCACATCACAATGTTTTGCTACCTGTAGCATTGTTACAACCTCCTTTATGACCTGAAAATTTTAAATTTGAGTTTGCCAGGCCAGTAAAGGGCCTATACATCAACATTTAAGATCATTTCCAAGTTAGTGTCCAAACCATTAAACAGTTCTCATACAGTGCTTCTCTCAATAACATCCTATACCTGGATATGTTTTGCCCTGTGTGTCTATTACTTGAACTGGAGATGGAAAGGAGGACGTCAAATTCTTTATGCTATTCTTTACCTACCAACCTACAGAAATCTATGGTAAATATCCATAACACAGACCTCTAATCTACATACTTAAATACAAAAGAGTTAACTTCTTTGTGTTAACAGTGGGATAGGAAATATCCCATCATTTTTTAACTCATCCAAAACAAATAGAAACAGGGAAGCATGATCCAGTTGTTAAAGCACAAAGCTATGCAGTTTTAACAGCAATTTAGTGCACGTGGACTGAGAAAGAGTATTTAATTAATATTTCTTCAGGTTTCTTGTTAGTCTGAGTAGGAGTGAGCATACTTCCCTATATGCAGGATGTAGAATAATGTTATGGGAACATAAACCCCATTTTTCGATTGTTCTGGAAAATCTGAGATAGGGGGGAAGGGATAATGAGCAATTCAGTGCCACAGACCCAGAAGGCTTGTGGGCAGTTTGTCTCAAATTTAGAAGGGTAGCTTTATACAGTTTTCCCAGATATCGTTTCCCCTTTACTGGTGTTAACAGCGTGACCACGCCGCATTAAACATTGAGCTATTTACTAACTGTTTGCAGTTAAATCAAGAAGGCTGCTAGGGGGACAAGTTGGAAGATAAAGTCGTGATCTAGGAGAACTGCTGGGAACACAAGAAGTTGCAGAACTGCAGAACCAAAGGCTAGGAGGAGATTGACTTGACCTTCAGACTAGCTTGCCAAATTGTCTTGTAACTAGCAAAGCCAAAAAAATAAAAGAGAAATGATGTCTAGACTAAAAGTGAGAAGCATTTCAGGCAGATATCCTGGACATTTGGGGATGGCCAGAAAATGTTTGCTTGGCCCACAGGTCAAGTGCTACTTTTCCTCCTAAGTGCTCTATTTTAATTGATGAATTTGAGCAGAACTTTGGCTTAAGAAGGCTCTTTGAGCCTTAGTTATTCACCAAAATGGTTCCTGAAAGAAAGAACTGCAGGTACCCAGAACTACCATACAGTAACAGCAAGTAATCCAAGCAGCTTTGAACTAGGCAACAGAGCATGGCGCTGAGATGTCTGAGTTCATGGAGAGCACAGCTAGAAAATCCGCTCATAACAGGATAATGCCAGGCTGACTTTCTAAGATTAAGTCCAGATATAGTTCAGACAACTTAGCTTGGCACCACACCTTACCAAGAGCTGTATGGTACTGCATGAACCCAGAGTGCTGTAGGTCCATTACAGAACAGGAAAAATGTGTGATTCTAGTAAAGAAGTGGAAAAAAAAAAAAAGAGGACTGAGGATTAAATATATATTATCTAACTAGACAGATTCAGGGCTTGGGTATGAACACTAGCTCAAACAGCGTTCATCCATGCCACTTAATCATTATCATTGTCCCTATCAAGTTTCTGTCCAGGTCAGCTAATACTGTACTAAACAATGTGCGGACATAACTCAGGAGCTAGCATGGCCAAAGACTATTTCCAGTACACAGGTGCATGTGGCCTCCTGTATAATAAGATCTTAGGTGTAGAGATGCAAGCAATATAATGCCAACAGGCCTCTGGTTCTTGTGTTGTTTTATTTAGTAACACAACTGTGGCCAGAGAGACTGAGAGGGAAGATGGATCCAGCTGTCTCTGTAGCCATAGCATTTTTCTCTAAAATGCACTGAAAAGGATCTGAGAAAGAGTATCAGTAATGCATGATAAGACTTTGTATCTTAGCATAGTGGACTCAAAATAAATCACTTTTTACAAGGTAATTAATTTACTATCAAGTTTTGGAAGCACTGGAGAAAATGTATTTGTAGGAGATAAACAATGTGTTTGTTGAAACAATCAGATTGACGCAGCATCCTTACTTACAAAGACAGATGTTCAAGACCAACCAGAGAATTAAAATCATTGCATATCTTCCTTGTGTAGGAGACAGCCAAGCTGATGGATGAGGCTGGGAGTACAGGCTAGCAGAGAGTCTGAGAAACAGAGTACTTACAGCTCATTTCCTGCAAACTTTCAATATGAACCCCACTGCACATATACGTCTCAATTCTCAGTCATTCCATATGCTGCAAGTCCAACTGCTATACACAGGTGAACAACATGTCTTCTGGGGGCCAGATTAGGGAAGAAAAAATGTTTTCTTATGTAAATTAGAAATTGATGAGTAAATTGCTAATGCAACAATGGGAAATGCAGCCAAAATTACATGAAATGTGGTTTTAAAATTAAAAATGTAGAGCCTTTCTTGAAAACTCTGCATGTATAACCTATGGAATTAGGTATACATTGAAAAATGTATATAAAATGTATATATAAAGCAAGTAAACCAATAAAGTTAATTTTGTCATCGTACTATAATTCAGTCAGAATACAAATTTTCAGCAAACAAAAGTGTATAATCTCAGACAAATTGTGATGATAGACTACTACTTACCTGTAAACTAGGTAAGTTTCACAGTCTGAGATTCTCAAAGTATCATAACAGTTGCATGTTTTCACATGTGCAACACATTCTGCTTTAATTAGTCCAACTGGAGGAAAAAAAATAAAGATAAATAAAGAAAACAAAAGTATTGTAAATCTTTGTAGAACTGAAATGTGGAAATTGGGGTGTGGAGGCGCAGGTGCTGATCTCTTCTCTCTGATGACAGCGACAGAACTTGAGGGAACTGCACGGAGCTGTGACAGGGGAGGGTCAGGCTGGGTGTTAGGAAAAGGTTCTTCACCGAGAGGGTGGTTGGGCACTGGAGCAGGCTCCCCAGGGCAGTGGTCACAGCACCGAGCCTGCCGGAGTTCCGGAAGCGTTTGGACACCGCTCTCAGACACAGGGTCTGATTTTTGGGTGGTCCTGTGTGGAGCTGGGAGTTGGACTCAATGATTCTTGTGGATCCCTTCCAGCTCGGGATATTCTATGATTCTATGATTCTACGATTCTTTCCCTTTTGGTTGGAGACTAAAAACAGAAATGGTACAACATTTGAGATAGCAAAATTTGCAAAATACAGATAGAGGCCTGGAATTTATAAAGGGGAACGGAGAATCTGGGAAATCAGTATCTTTGAAATTCAGTAGGAACTGGACACCTGTTTCCTTTAGGTTCCCTTGAATATCCTAAACAAAATTAAAGGTTTGTTGTTGTTGTTTTTTGGTTTGGTTTGGGTTGGGTTTTTTTTGCAAATATGTCAGTCAGCTTTCAATTTAACTGTCTTCTTTACTTCTAAAGCATCCATTGTGGCTGGATCTAAGTCTTACTTGGAGATAGAAATATAACTCTCTGAAAACTGGGATCTTTTGTGTCTTATCCTGAATCACTGTATTACAGATGAGATTGGTGTCACCACCTGTTACAAACCGCAATGTGTTCTGTAAAGAAAGCTCAAAGTCAAAGTCATCAATAAGTCAGTAGCTAACTGGGATAAATTATAATGAGGAGGGAGAAGGGGAAAACATAGAATCATAGAATGGTTTGGGTTGGAAAGGGACCTTAAAGATCATCTAGTTCCAACCCCCTCGCATGGGCAGGGATGCCACCCACTAGTTCATGTTCCTCAAATCTCGTTCAACCTGGCCTTGAACACTTCCAGGGATGAGGCATCCACAACTTCTCTGGGCAACCTGTTCCCTTAGGTTTTACCACCCTCACAGAAAAGAATTTCTTCCTTACATCTAATCTAAATCTACCCTCTTTTAGTTTAAAACTGTTACCCCTTGTCCTATCACTACACTCTCTGATAAAGAGCCCTTCTCCGGCTTTCCTGTAGGCCCCCTTTAGGTACTGGAAGGCCACTATAAGGTCTCCCTGGAGCCTTCTCTTCTCCAGGCTGAACAACTCCCTAACTCTCTCAGCCTGTCTCCATAGGAGAGGTGCTCCAGCACTCTGATCATCCTCGTGGCCCTCCTCTTTAACAGGTTCATGTCTTGTGTTGGGAGCCCCAGAGCTGAATGCAGTACTCCAGATGGGGTCTCACTAGAGCAGAGTAGAGGGGGATAATCACCTCCCTTGACCTGCTGGTGACGCTTTTGATATGGTCCAGGATATCATTGGCTTTCTGGGCTGCAAGCGCACATTGCTGGCTCGTGTTGAGCTTCTCATCAATCAAAACCCCCAAGTCCTTCTCCTCAGGGCTGCCCTCAATCCATTCTCTGCCCAGCCTGTATCTGTGCTTGGGATTGCCCCGACCCAGGTGCAGGACTTTGCGCTTGGCCTTGTTGAACATTGTGTTGTCAACATGGGCCCACCTCTCAAGCCTGTCAAGGTCCTTCTGGATGGCATGCCTTCCCTCCAGTATGCTGACCACACCGTGCAGCTTAGTATTGTGAGCAAACTCTCTGAGGGTGCACTCAATCCCGCTGTCCATGTTACCAACAAGAGGGTGACAGAGAGTAAAGCAAGGAAACCAAGACTGATGCCATGGACTCCTGTGGCTAACAGGCAGCCCAAGATCATGTTGATACCAGAATTAGTTGTACCCTGAATGGTTCTTTGTCACTGGGCAAACTGGTCCAAGTGAACAATGAATTAAACATCTGTCAACATTGTGCTTTTGCAATGATAGAGGCTAATCACTGCAGGAGCAAAAGCATACCCATCCAGTCAAGGGAAGTGATTTTTCTCTTCTTTGTGTCACTTGTGAGGCTGCACTGTGGAGTCAAGAAAGGCAACTGAGACTAACGGGCAAAGAAAATTTAATTTGCAACTCAAAATGAATGCCAGACTTGAAGAAATCTCTTCAATGAGGAGCAACAGGTCTGGGAATTACAACATTTCTACTGCTGTTGACCTTTTCTCAAGAAATCACCTGAATGATTGTCATACATGTACCCAATGACCTGGCTTTCCATAGCTATAACATAACTATAGCCAAGACTGTCACTTCCAGACTACCTTTAAGATCAGTGGGAAAAATAGTACATATTTCTGGTGCAAGATTCATTGACGTCTTCGAGATATCTACTTTAAGATGAAATAAATCTCATTATAGAAGTGCCTTTGATTCTCAGCTGAGAGTAAGGAGATCCAGTCATGATCCTCTCAGAGGAAGATACTGATGCTGTAGACATATACCTTGCCTGGTGAGGATTCTCTAATGGAGTTTGATTTTCAAGAAAAGCATATAAACTCCCATTGCAACTAATCATTCCTTTCAAAGTTTTATACCAGGGAATCCAAAAACTTTTTTTCTGAGGCTTTGGGGGAAAAAAAAGATGCTTGTTTTTACCACCTTTTCTCCTAGCTAGTTTCCAATCCTTTTCCTCTCTTGCAGCCATCCCAGAATCACTCATGGCTTGTGATAAACTTAGCTCGATTAATAGTCTGAACCTAATTAAAATAATGGTTCAGTCGTCCATTAAACAAAATACCCATCGTTATTAATTTAATACCTTTCCTTTGTTACTTCGGAAACTTCAGTATTACAGATTATGTTCAGGAGCAATTCCATTTTCCAACAGTGAAATTACTTTTTTCACACTATCATATTAAGTTTTACATTTTGATATTTCCCTTCATCATGTACAAGGCAGGGATTTCAGCACCAGAGCACACAGAAGCAAGATAATGTAGGGCACCTTTTGCAAGAAGCAGTATAAAATAATCAGCATGTGTAAGGACAGAAAGAGGTTATGAGCACCCACTGATGTAACACAATGTTTGAATGGTAATTTATCAGACACTTACTTTATACTTTTTCAACTGACTTAGTCAAGCTCTCCTTAAATTAATGAGAGTTTGCAGAGTAGGAACTTAATAAAGAAAACTGGAGAGGCCTCAAGATATGACCTGTGGCCAAAAGATGGGCATTCCCTTCAATCATTGAATCCCCACCTGGCAAAACTATCAAAAGAAACCTTGGGAGAGTGTGTTTTTCCATTCTCTTTGACATGCCAAATGTTCGGCAAATATTCTGCCAGATGAGGATGAACTACACAGAAGTACTTGACTCACATCAAGTAGTTGTAAAGCTGGAGAGCAAAGAAAGAGTGTGGCTGTAGTATGGTAGTGAAGAGTAGCTGAGGGGGCTGTAGCCCACGTGCATTTTCCCTCTGGTACAGCAGTTTTTGTGTAATATAATGTGATAACAGACATGCAGTTCCTCACCTTTAGACCTAGTCTGTGTCTATCCTTGTGGATTCAAATGTTCTGGATGTGGCTTAATTGCAAGAATGTTTTATTAATATAACCTTTATGTATTGAAACTGAAAGCAAGAAGAATATGCAACAGAACTTAAAGCTGACTTTGCAGTCAGACTCACAAATTTTTTTCCAGCATTTGATACAGGGTCAGGCAGGAGACACAACTTGTTCTAATCAGAGATCTTATATCACCTTTTGCCTGAGACTTTTTTTTTCGGCTGAGTTACTACAGTCAGCCAAGTTCTCTTGCATAGCCACATCTGTCCTGCTGTGCTAAACATCTGCTGAAACTTGGAGAGAAATGGAAAGGCCCATTCGGAATGAGAGTGGTCTGGGGATAAGGCCAAGAAACTCACTGATATTTATTCTGTACTGTTCTCAATTCCTGTCAAGCTGGTTACCAAAGCCTGAATAGATATTCCAGTCAAGATCAGCTCGACGGCTCACAAAAGAAATCCAAGACTCTCATTTTCTGCTGCCTGAATAATACCTCTAATAAATACAGAAGCAATTGGGTATTTTATTTTTTTTTATTGGCAAATACTGGGTGCATCTACATTTAGTTCACACTAAAAGTGCACTTCTGAAGTGAATCTCCTGATTTTCCCCATTTACTGTGATCCGATTTACATGGTGATATGCGCAAAGAGTATGACAGCTGGGTTCCTTTTCAATGAAGCTAAACTGGAAGGTGTGCTTCAAAAACATTATACAACGACAAAATGGGCATTAATTCTCTAGGACCAGAGAAGAGCTACTGCCAAGTTAAAAATAATCATTCTAATAAAGAAAAAAAAAAAAAAAAGCATCGATAGCATTGACATCAAGTTCTTAGTTTCAGCAGTCTTGCTCTACAGATATGGACATTGTCCATTAGACAACGCCATTGGTCCCACCACTGCAGTGTACATGCTGCTCCAAATGCCAGTTGTTTGACTCATTGGCCTATGGCTGGATATTTTGTTATATGCTGTTCCATTATGGGTGTAAATTGTCCTGTATTTTAATCCCAGACAAGCTTCACATTCCAGTTCTTTATGCAGTAATATCTGCTGACCATGGAGAGTATCAAAACACAAGTGATGCCACTCCAACATCTCTACCCATCAATAGGGAACTGTGGGAAAGGTTCAGAGCAGAGGACTAACATTTTGTAGGAGCAATTTGGTTCTACAGGGTATTGAACACTGGCATTGTCTCTTCCCTGACAGGCTGCATACAGCCATACATTGTTTCTGGAGCTTGTTTAGGAGAGAGTTTCCCCAGTTTTGCTAATGATTTCCAGACATGATAATGCCTTAATGTATAGAGTGTAGACACCCATGCTGTAATTCAGTAGCTGGTATTGCCAATGACTATGTTATAGGAGGATGATAAGACATGTATGCTAATGACTAGAGGTTAAACTAAGGGGCTAACAACATGACAAAGTGTGGGACACTGCAGACAACAAAAGGGAAAAGTCATAGGTCAGCCATGACACATAACTAAAATAGTAAGTCAGTCAGTAACAGGAGAAAGTACAGGACATTACAGATAGAGAAATGGGAGAGTCAGGAACTCCTCTTCACTGAAGATTGCTAAAAGATAGTGAAAGGGTTTTACTAGGAAAGATGGTGATGGTTTGCTGGTATTCCCACTAAAGAACTATGGAAAAAAAGGAAAAAAAAATGAAATAAGGATATAAATTCAGCAGAATGTGAGACAATGGGGAAAAAATAAAATAGGACAGGTTATTTATTTAGGAGGTAGAAAATGAGAATAAAAGGCATCAAAACTACGTGAATGAGGCTGACTGAGAGCACTTACAAAATGGCCCAGTTTCTGATCAACACAGTCTTGACAAAAACAATAAACTAGTTATTAAAGCCATACCACGCATGCCTGACTTCCTTTCAGGGGAACTTGGAGATCTTCCCCTGATGTTGGTGTGTGGTGGTTTTACCCAGCTGAGCAGCCGACCTCCACCACAACCGCTCGCTCACTCCCCCTCCTCAAAGAAACAGGGGGAGAAAATACGATGGAAAAGGGCTCAAGGGTTGAGATAAGGACAAGAAGGTTGCAGAGAGGACAGACCAAAGCCCTCTAGGAGGTTTGGGACCATCTGGCAAATCAACGTAAATGAAAGTTGTCAATAACTTTGCAGACTTAACTCAGGCTCCCCACCGAATTAGGTACAATCACATTCGTGTGTGCCCCCAGAATTGAAATATTGCTCCAAGTGAACCTGATTTGGCAAACAGTATCAAGAGGTCTGACAAGCAATTTCAGCTGGACTACATTTCCTCAGGCTGAGTATCAGAACATGCACGATTTGACACTGTAATGACTATTCACCCCGCCAAGTAATAGAACTGAGGCTCATCATGCCTTCAATGTCCTTTCAGCTGTACTATAGAGGGGTAAGGAAGTAACACAGAATAATTCACAAGTTGTCTATACAAACATGAGAGCTTTATGTTCACAAAGCTACATCACAAAGAGAATTTGGTGCAGACCATCAGTCAGCAGCAGTTCTCCCTTGCTCACCTTATTCTTCCCATATATGGTACAACTTTTGTTTGGCTTATTTCACTACCAAACTGCTTTTGCAAGAGAAAAGACCAAACACCTTGAAGAGCAGTTTGATGTTGCGTATCGAAAAATAAGCTCACAATTTCAGTGAGATTTTTTTTCTCTTTGTTCTTTAATGTTAAAAAAATAATGAGATGTCCTGCATACTGTTAAATACACTCACTTTTTTACCCTGACAATGAATGGATGCAAGATATCACCATGATAATTTGTGAGTCATGCTAAAATTTGTCATTATCTCATGTATGTTTCTCCAGTTGTTCACAAGTTTGCTACATGGTACCATGTTTCCTAAATGCATGAATAAGAACATACTACTGTGTCTGGAGGGAGGAACAGAATAAAGAAATTTATCCAGGTATCTGGAATTTTAAGTCTCTTTGCTGTCACAGACAGGAAGTAGAACAGAAAATCCAGATAATGATCAAAAAGGAGCTGCAAATTAATATTTGAATGGAAATTATGGATGCAGATAAAGAACACACAAAGAACAGGATTACTCTAATCTTTTTACTTCCTAGAAGGTAACTTGTGGATTTTGTGCTACTTAAAGGTTTTGGGTTTGTGTGTTTTGAATAGCTATTTAAGCAATTGAGTATCTACAAGTGATTTTTTTTTATTATTTTTTAACAAGCATGTTAGTAACTACATATTTGGTGAGACTGGCTAGGAAGACTGAGTGTATTGGGAGAATATGGTATGAAAAGAATCTGTGCAAAGGGGAAAAGAATCACATTTCTGCATTCTGAACCAACTGCTAGAAGCAATACAGAAAACCCAGGAAAAATCTGGACTACAGGTAATTTTTTTTTTCTCTCATTGGATGATGTTATGGAAATGTTGCTCAGTGTATCTTTGCAACCCGTACAATGGAGAAAGTAATTGTCATTTCATAATTAAAGATTAGAAATAAAACTGTACTAGATTAAGCTTTAAAGCATTTTAAACTGAGTTGTTAGGATGCTAAAAATCATGAGTTGTGAGATTTGGGAGAAAAAAGAGATTTGAGAATTAAAGAGTGCAATTCAATTCACTGTGAAATGTAGTTTGATTTTTTTTTGCCCAGGCTTCTTAAATAATATAAACCAGAATGAAGTAAATAGATAAACTGACTGTTATTGTTAATGATTTCTCTATTGCATGCAGCCTTAATCTATTTACATGGGGACAGATTAAGGTTCAAGAAGCCTGACAAGATTCAGTTCATTCACTTGGACTAAAAAGTAAGATTTTGATATTAGTTTTACACTAAATAGCACAGCATTTCCCAAAGTGAGTGTTCTGCCCTTGTGGGAAAGTGACGAGCTAGCCCAGGGTAAATGTTCCAGGTAGATTCTGCGTCATTTGCCAAAGTCTCTGGGTTTTTAAATTTTGCTTTATTTGATTTTATTTTTAAAACATAGTTTCCAGCTGTTAAAGACTTAAAGAATATTTTACCTGCTTCTGAAAATGCAGAGAGCATAAGGAATTGCTTAGATGTATCAAACTGAAGCACACATTCCAGAGATTGCTAAATTCACCTACCAGTATTTTAAGTATCATCATACTAATTATTTTGCTATGATCAGACCACGTGACAAAGGAAAAAAAGTATCTTTTGAAGAATATCTATCTTAAACTGAGAAGTCAAAACTATGTAAGAAGCTATGCAGTAAGGTGGCTGCAATTATGTCGTAGATTTGTATCCTTTCTTCTCTTTTTCCTTTGAAGCACGTTTGCTTTGCAAAAGGTAGATTGAGGGCATGCCCATTACGTGAAATACTTTCATAGAAACAAAAATACCAGGCACTTTGACTTTAACAATGAAAGACATAAGGAGGCAGTAGCTGTGAATTGTAGCTGAACACATTCCAACTGCAGATTACACATGCATTTCTAAGAATGAGGGTAACTCGAACCACCAAGAGATTCTCAATCTGTTCATTTTTCAGTTCCATCTCTGACACCTTTCTAGAAGCTCCTCTTTAGCTGATAATAAGCTCCAAGGCCCAGTGCAAAAAAACTAAATATGCTGCAATAGGCAGGCATCCAAACTAGATGATCTAATGGTCTCCTTATCCCTGAACCCTCTCAAACTTCAAACCTAAGAAAAAGGATTTGACAAACAAACCTTCTTCCACATAACAGTGCAACCAGATTACCGTCAGCTTCCTACTATTTTCTGACTACCTTTTCACTGTTTGTTTTCCTCTCTCGGTTTGTATGGACTTCAGTCAGATTACCTAGCCTTTGAGAGCTGGGCTGCAGTGCCCGGCATGCTGGGATGCATGCACTGGAGCTGCGGCCCTAGCTGAGCAAAAGAAATTGGTGGAAAACCAGATATTGCAAAGGGTATTCAAGAGATGGCAGTGTTGCACTCACCATCCATCTCTGCTGCTGGAGATTTCAGCTGAGCTGGTCCTATGTCAGTGGAAGTTTTCTAGGCTTTTCAGACCCCTTTTCTTTCCCCCTTCAGTCTTTCAGTTTCTGTTTTGCTATTTTAAATTCTAATTATGCAACTGAACCATTAAAAAGTATGTATAAAACTCATGTATAGCAACATCAGTGTAATGGACATGTTAGAGGCTCTCCAAAGCTCCCTGAATGGAGTAGATTTCCTAACAGCCCCACAATGAAATAAAGGCATTTTCCTCTCTCTGGAAATACTCAGCAGTGCCCAGTGCTGCACAGATTGACGTGTGTTCAGCGACAGGTATTTGAGTGTCTGCCGAATATCAGAGTGATTCTCTAGTGAGCAGTGTGAGCATCTGTACGCAGAAGCAGAATTAGCCACTAAACTTAAATGAAAAAAAAGAAATAAGCACTGACTGACACAGCAAACAGTCACTGCTGATATTACACTGGCTGGTGCCAGCAAGCTGGAGCAGGGCAGAGTTATGTTAACATCATCCTGACGATATTCGCATCAATAATGCACAGCAGCAACTAATGAGGAATGTCTTATTGACTCTCATGTGTCAGCTTGCAGCACTGTTAATTGACACCTGGCAGTACTGCCCTACAGGCAAACACTCAGGCAATTTTTCAGCACATGCAGCAGAAGTCAGGTGCCAGCTCCTCCAGTACCCAGCTAGGAGCCACAGGAGAGCCTGTGGCAGGGGCTGAACCTGGGATGAGCCTGGCAAATACTTGGATGGAATGACTACTCAGAAGGGTACCCCAAAAAAGCTACATCACATCATCCAGGAAAGTGGGAACAGTTTCTTAAACAGAAAAGATGTCAAAACCTCAACTAAACACTAAGTACTGTTTAGTTGTAAATGGGTATGTCATCTAGAAGAAAGTGGGATCTTCAAAGGGATGGCTCGATTCATCAATACGTAATTCTTATATGCAGGAGCTTAATTTATATGTTGTTCCACTTCACCACTTGGCATCCATCAGCAAGAACAGCTGAGCTATGCAGCTGGGAGAGGCATCTGTGCTGACAGGAGTCTTGTATTCATATGTCAAGTATTGGCACAGGGCACCTTTTTTCTGACCTTATTTAAGGCAGAAGTCTGATGTAGAGTATCACAGCACAGTCAGAAGCAAAGAAGGTACAGAAT
This sequence comes from Chauna torquata, assembly GCA_013399475.1. Taxonomy (NCBI): domain Eukaryota; kingdom Metazoa; phylum Chordata; class Aves; order Anseriformes; family Anhimidae; genus Chauna; species Chauna torquata. The sequence goes on along the minus strand of VXAL01012995.1, from coordinate 12,719 downwards.
TTCTTCAAACAGAATCATGGACAAATGCAGTTTCCTGTGCCTGAGAAATGGATAGGTGCATAGGTGTATTCCCTTTTAGGAAATAAAAATACCAGTTAGTTTTAAATGTGTCTGAGTTTTCTCAAACAGCTTCTGCCCAACCCAAATTCCTGAAATATGAAAAAAAAAAAAAGAAAAAGAATATTTTTTTCTTTTTACTTTAGTTTTTTGTACACATGTCAGGTTTGTCTACACAACAGAAGCCAATAGATACGTGCAGAAATGAGGGGGAAACCCTGCCTTGGACAATGTCTTGGCCAACGCTGAGCACTTGCTGTAAAGAGGAGAGCTTTTCTCTCTTCATTCCCAGGGATTTCACAAGATGGTGATGGCTCTCAGTTCCTTTTAGCACTTACCCATGGGGGCATACCTCACTCACAGAGTCTTTTAAAAGGTCATCTTTAATCCTTGTGATTCTCTCTTTGCCATCATCCCAATGTCATCAAATATCACTCCACCGATTCAGTAAATAATGTTGAACACACCAAAAGCAGTGTACTCCAGAGGCCAGAAGAAGAAATGATTGTTTCACTACCTAAAAACCATCTGTTCTTAAAAGGGAGGAGTTCATTATTTTAAGAGAAATTCCTAAAATCCCCAGGAATGTTATATGAGGTTTGTACTGACTTCAGCACAACATGACTATAACTGATTACAGCATTACATCTCAGGGGCAGGGAGCAAAACAAATGCCCCATATGGTCAAAGGAGTCTGTCAATAATGGTCTTTGGACAAGGTTTCTAATCTATTCTAATGTGTAGATGCGTCTACTGTGACACCTCAACACCATTACTCTTCATATCCTGTACTGATATCGCTTTTGAGCCCTGGTATGTGGAAATCGGGGTTTAGAAGGATGTGGCATCTGCTACTTTCACCCAGTCTGCAGAAATGCTGCCTGTCACCCTGGCAGACACATCAGATGTGCAATGCAGAGAAAGGTAGAAAAGAGAACAGAGATTTGGTTTAAACCTCTGTGCTCAGTTTCAGTAACAATACTAAAACAAAAATGACATTTCACTCTTTCTGCCTTCTACAAGCAGTCATTTCATGACAAGCAGAGTGCCCAAGCTCTTTCTAGAGACAAGCAGAGGCTGAAAGGACCCCTCACACTGACTGAGTAGGCAATGGAATTACAGAACTCTGGCATAGAGTTGGTTTACAAAGCATAATGTTTTACAGCAGGCAAATGATGAACGAGATGCAAACCAGTGTACTTTATTGATGGTCGGTTGAGACCATGACTTGGTACCACACCATTCAGTAACTCAGTAAATTCTAAGGAACTCATCATGCATATGAGTGCAGATATTAATCTGCTTTTCACTTCTATGTTGCTACAGTATTTAAGTAGGAAAAGAAACAATAAGCAATTCATCTGTTCTGGTTCTGTAAAAACAAGTACATTGATAATCATTAAACAAAATCAAGAGACATGAAGATGTGATTCCTAATTACAGAAAAGGAAGTGAGCCCCAGCAACAAACTTGCATAAGGAAAGTAATTGATGTCAATATTTTATACCTACTGAAAATGCTGAGTATATGGGACAGGGTTCCTCTATCACATAAAGATTAAAAGAATTTAATAAATGCTATGTTTTGAAAATAGTAGAGATACTGCAAGGCACAAGTGAATTGCAAAAAGGCAAGTAAGTTGCTTTTGTTCACAACAGCTTCATTTCTTTTACATTCTGCTTTATTTAAGTAGTAATAACATTTATAAACAGTGTCCTGGAATAGACAAAACATGATCCAGGAAAATAATTTTTTTCTTTCATAAAACAAGGAATATTTTATTCAACTAATTCTTATGGATTATCCCCGAGAAGTTGCCAAACACTCTCATCTCTCACTAAAAACATTCCACAGAAGATCAGGATATTATGATACCACTTCCTTCCCCAAAAATGTATTTGAACTCTGAATAAATCTGAAAATACCTCAGACATATATGCATTTACTCTGATGAAAAAAAATATGATAAATATTAGTGCAATAAACCTTGAAACAAGTTGCATGGAATATGTCACCATTTTAATCAAATAAAAAGGAATTACTTCTAAAGATTTATTAGTAGAAATAAAATAAAATAAAATACATTTTTCTTTGGGTCTGATTTGAAAGCATTTTCTATATCTAGTCCCTATGGTGTATGATATAAAATGTAAATCAATACAGATCCCAAAAAAGCAAAGGTAGAGAAAGGAAAGAAGGAAGAAAATGGATGAAAGGTGAATCAATCCTGTCCCTCTCTACATGAAATGTAGAAGATATTTTTGTTTCCAAAACAGGTGCCTGTGGATGACTTCAGAGACAGAAGACAAGTTGTTGGCAGTAAGGAATTTTGGTTCCTCCTCAGTTTAAGAGAAACACTGAAAATTTGGAAACCATGCAGTAGAGGGCCATCAAGATGATTAGAAGCTGGAGAAACTGGCATACAAAGAAAGGTTGAAAGAACTGGGTTTATTCAGCCTAGAAAAGAGAAAGGCCAGAGGGTTCTAATCACTGTCTCCTAGCACTTAAAAGGTTATTACAAAGGTGGTAGTGCTCTCATCACAGCAATCCACAGCGACAAGACAAGGGAGAAGGGGTACAAGCTGCTTCAGGGGAAATTCCATCTGGACACAGGAAAAACAGTCTTCACCATGAGACTAAATAAACACTGGAATAAGTAGCCCATGGAATGGTGGAATGTTCCTCTCTGCAAGTCTCAGTCCGAGAGGCCCTAGATAATCTAATCTGAGGCCCAGCTTTCACCAGAAGGTTGGACCAGAAGATGCCCAGGGGTCCCTTCCAAGCTGGAGTTTTCTATGATACTATGGTTCCAAGAAGGCTTAAATTGATACATATTTTTTAAATTCAATGATAATACAAACTTCTTTTGTAGATTTTGGAACCTCTGTTCCAGAAGATGATGAACACTGTTGTTATCAGAAGTTTGTACCTCTTAAATGATGATAGAGTCTCTGATTTTATGGTATCTTCTTGTGTGACTGAGGTTACACGTTATTATTTTTCTCCCCTCCTGCAGATCTTTTCTATGGACCATGAAGTGACCCAGCATCTCTGCAGGATATATATATATATACACACATATATATATATACATATATAAACTTATTAATTATTCACATCGGTAAGGTGCAAATAAAAACTCAGTAAGATGGTTTTAATATTGTTTTATTAAAAAAAAAAAAGTCATTTTTATGTTCTTAATTTCTAAACTGCTTAAATGAAATATAATTATATATCAATAATTTCCCCAATGATGTGTTTATTTGTGTCTGTTTAATGAACAAAATAATCCTTTGGCTTTATAATGCATTTTCATTAATATGCATGTGCTTCCTAAGATATAAAAAGTCACATAAATGCTCGTTGCCTTACTCCTGTGTGCCTTACTCATTGCTTTTCTGATAACAAAATTTTGACTTGCTGCTGAAATTATGAACACAAATATTTATTCAAATTTGTCATCCCAAAAGATGATACTAGGTGACCATAAAAATGAAACAATTAAGGCTTAAGGACTGCCCCATTATCAAATGAATTGAAACAGCAGAAGAGCTTAAGCCTATTTTCCCCACCTGACATGCCACTTTCAACACAAACATCTTTGAAGTCCAAAACCTCAATTTTTTCTGAAAAGATACACATTTTTTACTCTTTATTCTGTTCCCATAAATACTTTCTAATGCTTATAGCTTGCTTTCTGCAGAAGACATAGTGCATTTCTCAGTCCTCTTCTGATGAAACCCCTTGGCCAGTTTCAGCCACATCAGAAAAAAAAAAAAAAAGTAAGTTACAAAGATGTTCTCCCAAATCACATGGGAAAAAAAAAGAAAAAAAAAATCAGTGTCAGGTTAGAGGAAAGTCACCCAAATCACTGCCTCTGCCAAGGGAGAGGGAGGCAGAGCTCAGCCCTTTTGTGCTGTTTAGCAGCACCTGCATTAACACTCCGCCTGCTGCCTCTTGCCTGCATGAAGGAACCAGCTGACACTTGGTGGAGTGCCAAACTAGGGCTAGTGAGGTGGAGGAGTTGAAAGAAGAGAAAAAAAAAAAAAAAAAAGGGAGGCGAAATCAGGTCTTTTTAGTTCCAGGGCTTACAGAACAACAACTTTGATTTTGATCTCAATGTTACAAAGAAAGAAAGAAACAAATAACCAAAAAAGAAACAAAAAAGCCTTTGATGGCTCCACCCTACCATGCAAACACTCCCCAGAGTCCTAGAGCTCTCCACTCCTATTTTCAGCGGGCAGCAGGGAATATTTCACCGAGACCAACCTCCTCTTGAGGTTCACCAGTCACCTCCACCACCACTAAGGGCTGAGGTCTCACACAAACTAACCTGTGAAATGCTATCTTAAGTCGTCCTGACTTTCCTACGTTTGCACTTTCCTGAAGCCTTACACAAGGGTAGAGAAGTCCTGAAAAACAAATTTCCATGCCAAATTTATTATTTTAGACACAGGGATGAAGAATTTCACAACTTTATGCTAAAGGCTGAATATCCGTACAGAGAACAGTCAGAATGATCATACATTACAAAAATCTAAAGCTATTAAATCAAATTTGATGAACTGATAGAAAGGATTTGGGGTTGCCCCAATTCTTCCAGTGCATGCTTCAGGACACATATTGTTCTCTGTACCTTTCCACTCCACCCCTTGTGTGCATGTTGTGACTGAGTACACTTTGGCATCAGCCAATTTCTAATACTTAGAAACCAGAAGACGACCAATAAGGGTACAGATTATCCAACCATGGGATTTCCCTGAAACATCAGTTGTGAGGCACTATCTGACTAATGCCTTGGGACAAACAGACTTTCATTTATGTGTTTTCAGGCTATTCTTATTTCTCTAGGCATCTCACTAGGAATGATATTTTTAAGTGCTGTTCTTAAAAGTTGACCAATTCACAGGCTGGCACATTCAGTCTTAACAAGGAGTAATATTTTACTCAATGCCTTTGAAATCATTAGTGAATTAAGATGTTCTGTGAGTATGGGTGCTAGAAGTCAGCCTAGACACTCCTCCCCCTCCAATTCACAAATTCCCTGGATATCGCATATGTGAGTCAGTATTAAACTCCTCGTCTCCATGGAGAAAAAGTATGGAACGAGATGGGATGAATCTGAAGAGCATAATTAATGAAAACAGCTCCATGCCTTTTCCAGCAGAGGATCCTGTATGCTGCTGGTTTTAAGGTTTTCTGCTCCTTGCGATGAGACGAGATAGTGTATGAGTAAGAGAAAAAGCAAAGTATATTGGTCCTGAACATCCGTCACTAAATCCCAGGTCAGTAAAGTTAGATTTTTAAAGCACTGATTAATTTTTTTTATTATTCTGGTATTTAAAACAGGTTTTATCAAGAAGAGAAAAGATGCACAGCCAAATACAGTTGTCTAGGTCAAGCTTAGTTAGAAACAAGCATATGTCAAAGATCCCAAATCCTGGATCACATAAAGGAACTGATTTGTGCTGGAACAGAGTGTGACTGTGAGTTTAGGAGCCACAGACAATGAACAAGAAGGCAGGAGCACGTCATGGACTGCCTTGACTAGTCTTTGGCTCAGAATCCCAGATTTCGAAGGCTTAAGAAAGTGATGTAAAGAAATCAACTGCAGAAAATAAATAAATGAATAAAATAAAGGGGTCAGTCTCTGTTTGCAGCAGGTTCCTCAAGCCATCAGTACTGACTGCTGAGTAATTGCTCCCTGACATCATAACATAATAAAATCAGGTCAATATCAGTAATAGGCAAACCTCTCCCTGAGGAATATTAATTTCTTCTTTCAAAATGTCTTTTATGAAGGTGAAATCTTCAGTATTGGCAAGAATACCTCCCGCTTCCCTGAGGCTAATAGCCAAGTTGAATGGAAATCAAAACTGGAAACCTTCACTAAGTTGGTTCAGGAGAGGCCAAATTCAAGCACATTTTACAGACGAGGACTTCTTTCAGCTACAAAGAACAGCATGTGAACTGCAAGATCCGGATTTTGATATCCCTTATACTCATGTAAATCCAAAGCACATATGTTGCAGTGATTAGAGGAGCTCGTTATTTACACCAAGCTATCAGAACGCATCCATCAGTCAGGACAATTGTAGCCTGAGATTAAGAGAAACAATCTACAAAGAAAGACAACAAACAGAAACCTCTATGAGGAAAGAGGTCACAGTGCCCTATTCTTTCCATAGAAGAATGTCTCCATGGAGACAGACACATTCAGATTGGAAGCAAGACAACTTTTAACAGCAAGAGTAATTAACTGTTGCAACATAATTAAAGGATGTAGCTGATTAATCATCTCCTGGAGGCCCTGCATTTAGACCAAATGTCTTTCAATAAGATATACACTGCTTTAGTCACAAGTTCTTGGGCTTGACAACACTTGCATTTGAGGATAGAATGATTTCTTCCCCTGCTTGATTTACCGGGCAAAATTCTGTGACTTATGTTATGCAGAAGGTCTCTGTGTCTGAGCAGAAGGATTTCTTGCAGCATTTAAATCTATGGAGCAACACAAAAACTCACAACACACAGCCTTGCCTTAGAGCAAACCGGTAAAGCAGCCTCATGTACTCAGCAATACACAGAAACAAGCCTTAGCGTATTCTCTGCATTGCTTGTACGAGCAGAGGGCCTCTTCTTGGGTGGGGTGAAAAATGGCTTTATCCTTCCATTCACACAGGTAACCAGTAACCTAGGAGAGAGTGAATGCTGCCCCCACATCCATATGACTGGACAGTAAGAGCAGATGGGGGAGGATAAGTAGACAGAACTCACATAATTTCTTCCTCTTCACTTCCTATTCCTTACAAACACTTATCCTCTTTTGCAGATTTTTATTTGGGTAAAATAAATAGTTCCTTGTAATTTCTTTGAGCTTTGGGACAGATCCTAAATATTTCACATAAGAAACATCTGAATGTTTATTTATGGATATAAATATGTGAATATGTGGGGCCAATAATAAGCATATGCTCCACTTCTTACTTGTACAAGTCAATTACTTCGCAGCTATCAGATTATTTAAATCTACTCATCACAGGTAAATACAAATACATATTTGTTTTCCTGTGAACAGCAGTTATTCAAGCTAGAATCCACTTTAGATCTCTTGACACATTGAAATATTGCTTGCTGTCTGACTGCATTTGTCAGGGAAAAAAAAAAAAAATCAAATCACCGGCACTGAATCATTGCAACATACATGAAGGTGGCAGAAATCTTCAGTACAGCTCCTGGTACAACCACTTACTCATAACGTTGTCTTTCTCCTAAGAATACAGACCTCAACTGATCACACAGTCTTTCTACACAGCTAGAGACTTAGATTACATGCACACATGAATGGGTAGACACTCGCACTATACACGCTTCCAAATGGACATGCAGTAGTCCTGATATGAAATTCTTTCGTGTTGCAGCAATGCCCATAAAAGCTCTGGTTTGTTTTCCTGAGCTTGTTAGAATAGAATAACCCCACTCTGCACCGTTTTGATCACAGTGTCTCTAAACACACTACAGAAATCAGATTATGATAACATAAACGTATTTAAAATAAGCAGTTAAAAGTAGAGGGATTTGTGCATTTCAGATTTATTTCCAGTGTTACGGAAGAAAATCTAAGGTTAATTTAAAAAAAATTCTTAGCAACATATCAGCATCAAGTATCATCCTACAGCCAGTCTGCCTACCTCCCATCTTGAAGTTCTTTCTAGCTTCTAAAACTATTGTTTGCTACGTAGGAATGACACCATAGGCCCACAAAACTCAGTGCTGTTAGTAGTCATGGTCCCACCTCTAAAGGAATGTGTTCTCTTTCTTGACAGGAAACAGTGATTATAGACTTCATTTTCTTCCACCTACATTGAGTTTCCCAGACTACGTTTTGAAGAGACTTTTCTAGATATGCTGCAGAACATTTGTACTCTGCACAAATAAATTCAGACACGGTTCAGTGGGAAACACAGGGGACTTGCAGCCCTACCCCTCTTGGTACTGTCCAGGAAGGCATAGCCGTTCTCATCCCACAGTGTCACCAGGCACTCCACCTGCTTCTGCTTTCTGTTGGTGGTAGCTATACCCTACTGCCTGAAACGAGGGCTGATCCAGACTCAGTTTGGGATTCAGAAGTCCTGCTCCACCACTATGATTTAGAAATGTACAGTGACCACTGTCCCATCCTGCAATACAGGATCACAATCTCTCTATCTCACAGGACTGCTGAAAGAGTATTATGATATCTGAAATATTACATTAGGAGAAGAGAGGAATAAGAATAAGATGGGACAAAATTCACCGTGGGTCATCTCCTTGTTTGTCACCCAAACCACCACTAATCCAGAGAACAAAATGGTAGTGGTTGGAAGCAGTTTCTGGAGGTCAATTGGTCCAATCCCTGCTCCAAGGAGGGGCAACTTAGATCAGGTTGCTCAGGCCCTTGTCCAGTCAAGTTTTGAACACCACTGTGGATGAAGATTTCATAACCCCTCTGGAGAATCTAATGCATCCTCATAGTAAATAAATAAATAAACAAATAAATAACAATAGTAATATGTAAGTGGAACTCCACTTGCTAACATTTGTGATCCCTTCTGAATAAGACAACAAACCAAAAAGGATTCAGGTATCCAGCTACTCACCCCAGCATAGGATTAGCTGTCTAGACTTCTGCAGTGCAAGGAAGAGCACATCCAGAGCCCCCAAAATCAACATTCTGCTTTGACAACTACACCAAGTAGACAGTGTAAAATACTGCCTGTAAAACAATCCATGATGATACGGGTCTTCTTCAGCCTCTCCAGTCAAAGATTTCCTTATGTACAAATTTCTCAAACATACAGTGAGTCCAGGCAAGAACAGGAATACAGCTTTGAGGAAATCATTCACCTTGGACAATGAAATTCCAGTTTCTGATGCAGTCAGTACTGTGGATGTTATAAAATGATGGTAGCAAAACATCCAGTGTCTGACCTAGCATTTAGGAATACACTGAGAAATATCTCAGGTGGGTAGGTTTTGTTAGTTTGGTTTCTTGTGTGGTCAGTCCCAAATTTGAATCTATTCCTATACTGAGAAAACTTTATTGATTGTTTGATTTTTCCCTAATGTCTTATTAGTGGACTAGGCAGCCAGAAATACATTAAGTGATTCCTTTAGAATTTGCAGATTCTCCCTGCGTACAAAACTACATTCAATTCAGTCCTTCCTTTCTTTTCTTATTGCATACTGAATTCAAAAAGAAAAGGGAACAGGAGAATGAAGAACAAGCCACAGGAATTACTTCTACTTTAGCTAACTTTATTGAATAGCAGGCTATTTTTTCTTGCCCCCTTATCTATCTTGAACATGGCATAACAATTGTTTTATTTGAATGATGGCATATATTTTAACATCAGGCTGTTCACCCTCTGTTCCATTTATCAGGACATATTGCATCCAGGTTTATAAATTGCTTGTTTTCCCCTATTTGCAGCCTTGTAGCTCAGCTCATTTCCAAGTTCATTAATGCCAATGTTTTTTCTGGAGAGTGAAATTAAACTAACCAGAAAATTCATTATGTCTTACTGTCTTCATCACGATTAAACGCACCAATGTTCCCATAATCATTTTCTTCTCCTTTCTCTTATTTCCAAAGATGCTGGGTGTATGCTTTCAGATGTGCCTGAATTCAGTTGTTTCTTCTAAAATACATATGCACATACCGGGAAGATCACACATGTACTGCAAGTGTAAACTCAATAAATGTCCTCCCAAGGTGACTCCAGCACCCAATAGTGACATGTGAACAACCTTTCATAAACTTATTAAATTTCATCTCAAATCCAGCTACAGTCTGGGCACATAGTTTATCTATTGTGAGGCTATTCTAGAACCACATTCACCTGAGAGCTGGAAATCCTTCTGACACTCAACCTACACTTATTTACTAACGTTTTTTCCTTCAGTCATCACTACTATCCAGTGTCATGTATTTAAAAATAGTAATATTCAGGTTTCCTTTTGCTCCACAAAATAAAGCCAATTCTTCTAGGCTCCTCTTTCATGATCGACTCTTCAGATTACACTAATAACTCTTCTCCACAGCTGTCCCCACTTTGATCCTCTCTTCCCCAGACAGCAATGCCTATCAGTACACAGTAATCAGAACATGATTTCACAGGATCCTGTACAGCAGGACAAACACTCTTCAATTTTTCCTGGAAATAACTGTCCAAGATCACATTTGCCTTTTTCACATCTCTGTCACATAAGTTGCTCTTTTCTTCCACATCCTCTCTTCAGAAGTGCTGAATTCTCAGGTAATCACAGAAATGTACATTAATGAACAAGAAGGAGTATTTGTGGCAGGCAAGACAAGAACTTCATCTCTCCATGCTTCAAACTCAGTCAATAGAGATCATTATGCACTTCAGAAGAGCCCTGGAAGCCACTTAAAACTTGAGTCTCCCTTGGCAGGTGTCAGAATTTCTTACTGACTTATAGAAGAAGCCTTGAATGACTATGTACCAAGACTGGATTATTTAGGTTATATATCTAAAGACAGGGAAAATTTTAAGACTATGATACAAATTCTTTTAGTCTAGTCTCCAAAACCATCTAATTCTTCTTGTACAATTACTCTTTTACTCCTTTCTACTAGTCAATAATTTTCTATCATTAGGAACCCATCCAGATAAACTTGTACTTAACATCAGTTACAAAAGCACCACATGAAACTAGCACCAGTGTTGACCACTGAAGACTTCTGCAAAGGACCTTATGCAGTGTCGTACCTTCTTTTTTCCCATACCACCCATTTCCAACCACACAAACGTGTATTAAACCATATACACTGTGTTTGCTATTCTCCAGTAATACACTGGCATCCTGGAAACAATGTTTTCTTTAAAGGACCCCAAAAAGAGGGTGTAAAATTCCCCCTAGAAAAAACCTTGCTATGATTTCACAATTAATCTTGATTCTCTGGTACTGAAATTATCCAACACTCCATTTAATTTTACTCATGAGTTTTTCTTCCACTTGAGTTGTGGTCCTTTCCATTTCCATTTCCATATCCTCCTTCCTGTCAACTAACTTGATTTTGCCTTCATATTGTACAACTTTCATCATTATGAATACCGTTATTCAGCACACGTAATTTTAAATACTTATCTAAAGTACCAGAGTTAGGAAGGCAGTCATCCAAGGTTACTAATGAAGACGTTAAATAAAATGGAGGGTTGAACCACCACTTAGAGATCTCACTCTCCATTGAGTGCACAGTATCTCTGGGACAATTTAGTTAGCAGCTTGAAGAAAAAATGAAATAGAGCCAGCTATGCCACCTAGAGCCACTTCTACACCAAGAAATGTTTGTTTTGGTGTGGCGCCAAGACTGAATTACTTTTAATTTTGACTCAGTCTGTTCTTCATAACTTTGCACACATCAATGGCAAATTTCATCTATCTATTTTAATTTGTGAGATCCAACTCATCTTGATTTTAAAACTTCTCACTTTATTACCATTTTGGACAACCATGATACATTATCTAAATAAACTTTCTGAGGGATTTTAGAGCTGTTCCCTCCATTCCCAATTGCAAAATCCATTCCCAACAGATACCATTAGATACCATTAAATGAGATGCAAACTTTGGATAAGAAAGATATCTTTGCCTTAAAAGAATGCTGATTCTCCTTTGTATTTGACTGTCTGATCCTGAGTATTTTAATTGATATAATTTAATTTTCTCAAATATCTGTTCTTTTGAAACTAACCCTCTTCAATAAACAGTAATGTTTATACAGAATATATTCATTTAATTAAAATTGAGTGAGTTCACAGCTAGCTCTTTTTAGTGTGTCATTATTCACTCCAATAAAACAAAGCAAATTTAGTAATAATACATTTTCACTATTAAACATCTCAACAAGCTGTAGAGAGCTGCAAAGAAATTAAGATCCTTGGAAAGTAAAAACGACTATGGAAACATCCAAGTGGAGTGAATATCTACGCATTTGTACTTGTATTCAGAACTGCTTTCTTTAACATACACCTGCAGGTTAAGAAAGATGTTTTTCAGGAAACAAAGGTAACATTTATACTAGTATATTAGGCAGCACAGGAGAATATTCCCTAGTACTGAAACATGATTCTCTATGGAATTAAACTGCTAGAATAGTCCCAGGAACCCTTTTTGCCTGGTCTGTCCCAAATAATTTCCAGGCACAGCTGGAGACAGTATGAATCCCGATCTACACAAAATAGGCAGGTCTGGCATGGTCAGATTCTATCAGCTTTTCAAGAACAAACAGACTAACATTTTTTCAGGTATAGCAACTGCAAATTCAGAATCACATGATATTTACCACTGTAAAGCTCACAGGAAGCTCAGTAGTCGAGGTCAGCCGCCTCGGAGCCGGCGCAGCCGCAGCCGCAGCCGCAGCGCCCGACCACGAGTTACAGTGGGGATCTCAGGCCCTTGTTTCGCCAGGGGTGACCCGGGACAGCAGCGCCATCAGGCAGCCCCCGCCAGCTCTCGCAAGAGAGGCTGACAGGGAGTGGGCGTTGCCAGGGAAACGGCGACTGCGCCGAGGCCCTCAGCCTAGAAAATGCCTCCGGGAGGACACCTCGAGGACACCTCGAGCAGAGAGGGGCGACCAGTCGTGGGAACCACCCACA
>VXAL01012991.1:32378-49861 GCA_013399475.1 Chauna torquata | reverse complement strand
CTCCTCTCCTCTCCTCTCCTCATGCCCTCACTCCCTTCTGTCTCCTCGTTGTTTGGATGAGTAAGTAGCAGTATATTGCATGACCGGTTTGAATTAATGAGTTTGTTAAGCCAAAAGCCTCTTTCAGATGGTGGCAACAGAATAGTCTTGAGCTTGGGAGGAGTATTACTTTCAATTTCCCTTCAACCCACTTCCCAGTTTCCCATAAGGTATGTGAAAACCTAGTAACTTACCTTCAGAAATAGTTGTCTATTTAGTTATCAAGAAGATGAAAGCATATAATTGCATAAACCTTGCTTCTTTAGGTGGACAGACTAAGAATAATTCTCCTCTTAGGAGGAATATTTTGTTTTGTTAGTCAAAAACAAGTTAATAACAACAGTTTTATTTTTTTATATATTTTGAATCACTTTAAAATGAAAGTGAGATGCAGAAAGGGAAACGAAGAGGGAATTGAAGTGGAGGCCCTCAAGCTATATGATCAAATATTAAACCAGATGTCTTTCTCAACTGTGCAAATTAGCCTGCCAGAACTTTGTATTGCAGTTGCTAGATTCATTATAGTAAATTATTAGCATTTGAAGATAATTTTGACTGACAGCAATGACAATGAGCTATAACAGTGCTTTAAGTACTTATGCCATCAGACACCAGCATTACCTTTGCAAGAGTAACCTATTAATGAATTTGCTTAAAGCTCAGTCAAGTATCCTATATGCTTTAGTCCTGACAGTAATGTAATTTGGCTTGGCACAATGCATTTTACCTTTTTAATCCAAAACTCCTTTAATTCTTATTTTAGACTAACAAAAGTAAAGAAGTAAATAGTGGGTTAAGGACATATTCTTCAATGTATCACTATGATTATTAAAAACTATATGGCTTAATATCTGTGTTAAAACTGAAATAATCATGAAAAGAGACAGCCATGTTCAATAGAATTAAAGATGCTATATGATGTTGTAGAACAGATTTCATAAGTTAGTCTAGCTCTCATGTTGGGGAACCTGATTTAATAAATCACATATAGAGCTTCTATTTTCAAAATCTATTTGTTACCTAAAATTAACATTGAAATCCTATTTCCAGCCATGAAAATTATGAAGAAACAGCATCTGAGTACCTAAAAATACATACTTCATATCCACAAATTGTAAATGCATGGGTATATCTCCACTCATTCTGTTCAGTATTTTCTAAAAGTTGAAAATCTAGCTTAGTTTGCAGTTTCTCTAAACCTATTTTTTCCTACATTTTTCACTTTAGTTGATACCTAAGCACAGGACCAATAAGCAAGCGAACAATTATTTTTCCATTATTTTCTTACCTGTTTGAATCCCAAACATTTTTAAAAGTACATGACAAACCAAATTTACAGTATGTTAAGTACTTGTACTTCAATGAATAAAACCAAAATGTAAATACTTACTGAATTTTTCACTAGCTATAGTTACAATTATACTAAGATATAGGAAAATTACTGAAGTCACAAATAGAAGAAGTTAGTCATATTCTATTTTAAATTGACCAATTCAGTAATACTTCATTAAATTGAGGTGGTTTTCTGTGAAATCAAGAGCAAAAACTAAGCATCATATTCTTAGTGAAGGGATCAAAATTTGGTCATAACAGCAAAATATGTCAAGTGCAGCTGGTTCCAACTGGTGCCATAATGGATCCTTTATTCCATGATGCACACTCTTTAAATTATGTAAGGTGATTCATGGTGCGAGATATTGCATTTTATAATCTTTAATATTAGACAGCAACCCTTTGACTTTAGTAAGCAAAACTGAAAGAATTTTAAAATAGTTTATTTTCCACCACTGATCAGCAAGATGTATATATTTAGTGCACCAGGATTTTTTAAAGTAACTTTTTAAACTAGGTTTGAGACTCTACAATTTACAGATCAGTGCATCATCATTTGTCCCAGATTATAGATATAGGTCTGATATATAGGTCTGATATATAGGTCTGTTTATCCATGTTAACTGTTCTTCCAAACACAATAAAGAACTGCAATGGCACTAATTACACTTTGAATCATTCTGCACCAAAGTAATTTGAGCAATAATTACTTGTTACACTGAAGACACAAGTAAGGCAGTACAAATTTCCATAAGTGAAAATAAGGATTTTTTTTTTATTATTTTCATTTGTCCTCTATTGTTAACCTGCAAGCAATCACAAAATAAAACCAGACAGCCAATTGACTGCTATACTTACTTTCTTTTGCCAAGTATTTAGAGGTAAATTTAACATCATGTAACTGGTAGAATCTAGTTCCTGTGCCTTAAGTTCTGTAAATGAAGTCAGAAGCAAAGAAGTGTCTAATTCCTGGTTTTCACTTTCACACCAACAGTAATACTCAACTCTTCTCAGACCATAACCTGATGGACCTTCAGTTATCCTACACTGATTCATTCCTGCAGTTGCTGGCCTGGCTGCTTGAGCCAGCACCATTTTAGATCTTAAGGTTTCTCCCCTAACCAGGTTTTCATTTGCAGGCTCTTTTCTTTGCAGCTGAACAGAAAGGCACTAGCATATCCACACAGGCATATTTTAAGAGGTGTGGTAGTTGCTGCTCCTGCAGGAGGCACAGGAGGACAAGTGTGAGGAAATACAGAAGATACAGGACACCTGTGGACAGGAGACATCACTGGGAACAGGGGTGAAGACATGCTCTTGGAGGTAGGTGCTCCATACAGGAGGGGGGAGGTACCTCCGAGATGCTGAGGCCCCAGGTGAAGCACCCTAGAATGGGGACACCCCCAAAATGGACTGCTGTCTATGGAGGACTCATGCTGGAGCAGGGACATCCCTGAATAGAGCGTGGCCTGTGGAAAAACACAAGATGCAGCAGNAAAAGGAAGAAGAAGAAGAAGAAAGGAGCATTGTAAGAAAAGAGCAAGAAGTGGCAGGAAGGAACAACTATGGGCTGGCCCCAACTGCCTCTGTTGCCTCACTGTAACAACCTCACGGTAACATGCAGAGAAAGCCAGGGGAACGAAGATGAGGCAGGGGTGGAGAGATGTTGCACTAAAGCTGAACTCTGGAAAGGGGCAGGAAAGGTGTTTTCCTGAGTGTTTTTGATTTTCTTTAACTGTTTGCCTTCTTTGTTTCTCAATATCTAAATCAGTAATTAAAACTTTAAGTTTACTGGTAATAAATGAAGATCACTGAAATTCTCCAGTCAAGAACGTTTTGCCCATGACAACTTTTCAAGGAACCTTAGGATATCTCTAAATGTCAGTGAACAGCCAGAAGCTCCCTTACCTACTAAGTGGAGACTGAGGACCACATTTAGCTGTTCAGCCTTCATTAATGCACTCATGAAGTGCTTTCACAAGTTTCTTAGCAGTCCATGTCTGCTGGATGACATTAACTGCACAGGACTTCTGCATGCACAATCCATGTCCCTAGTTCGTCTCTAAAGTCAGCCTCTTCTTCCTTCCTCCGCCTTAAAATAGCATGTGCCTCAGGAGGAAAAACAGTCAAGATTTAACTTTTACATTTAAACACACACACACAATCTTTTGTAAAACTTTCCAGTCCCTCATTTCAGTCCTGAAAACTCCCTTCATGTGAAACGTGACAAGATACCTACATTGGAATTGGAAATTTAGTAAGTCCATGTTAAAGAGAACTTACTAGCCACAAAGAGCTTTACAAAGATTTGGAGTAATAGTCATTGTTATCGGATTCCAACTGATATTGGTGACTACCAGCCCTTCATTATAGGTAGTCATGATCGCTATGTATGTACTTTACAATATTACAGTAACTAGAAATATGACATTTTTAAATACAAGTCTAAAGAATTACAAAACTCCTAGAATGGCTTCAGTAACTGATGAGCTATACTACTAAAGCAAATGCTTCTGTACTGTCTTGTAATAGATCTGCACGATTCTGAATCTTACTGAGAGGCAGATCTGAATTACTTCCAAACCAATTTTGATACATCATGGGAAAGGGTAGTACAAAGCACCTGGACTATGCCATTTTCTTTGTGGAGGAAGATTTTTACACATCACGCTGATGTAGCTTAAGAGAAGACAGCCTCCATTTTACTATTTTAGATTTTACTATTTATTATCCAATCTTTTCAGCACCACGCAACCAGCCTGCCTGTGGATGCCTTTTTTTCTTTGTTAGCTGCTATCTCTTTCATTGGGACACCAAAAATCCATGAACAGCAGCACAACAAACAGGACTTCAGTTCTATGTGTCTTGAAGATTTATATCACAGTATAAAGACAATATGCAGATTTGCAAAGTTTTGAGCTGTCTTACTCTACCAGAGTGGACAAAAAGTAAGTAAAGGACCAGTATGGCCTCTAGTCTTTAACATTTTATATTCATAAACACTGAAGAACTGCTTAAGAAAATTTCAGTTAGTACTATAAATAAAACCATGAACACTTAACTGAGATTAAAAATATATATACATATGGAAATCAGTCAACATTTTTTCTCTGACTTATAGAAAGGAAAGCATTAAACACAGGAAATCTGTTTTTAAAATGTCTTTTCAGGACAAATAGTGAACATAGATTTAGCAACCTATGACGTTTCAGTGCTTACTTTTCTTCACAACTACTCTATAGTTTTTCCTTGAGATTGATCTGTTTAGTTTGGGTATTTCTGGTCATTACATTCAGATAATATTTTCAGTCTTTTCAAAACCAGTTTATTTATTTCCATTAGTGACAGTTTGCTGGGCGCGACATCTAGCACTTTCTGTTATTTGAAGCAAAATACGCAACTCAGCACAATGACATCATAACAAATATGAAATCAAGACCATTTCTGTAATGTGTTTGAAAGCAATAACAATAAACTCCTAAGCTTTCTAAACAGTCACTGTAGAGAAAGCTTTTCACTAAATAATAATACCAAGCATTTGATGGAAATGAGGTGTCAGAAAGATAAGAACAAAAAATTGAATTTGTTTCAGAAAGGAAAGACTTGGAAAAAAAGGAAAGATTTGAAAAAAGGGAGAGAGAAACACTTATCATAGCACTGAATGAAGTAACAGCCAGCAGAGCCAGAAGCTGTTTGTGGATAATACATCTCTGAAACCTTGATAGCTATTTAAAAATCAGTCTGGAGGCAAGTGACACTAAATAAATGAAAACTGTTCAAAGAAGTATAACCAAGGCCAGCATTCACAATGGAACAAAACATGGACTTTGGACAAATTTCAAGTTATTCTGTAGCTTTAATAAATTAAGTGAAACATGAGAGAATTGTAGAATAGAATCATTTTATGAAGGCATGAAGGAATTCTAAATAAATGCAATTGATATCAAACACTAAGGAACAGCCAAAACAAAAACTTAAGCTGTAGGAGACTGAAAAGGACTGGAGAGAAAAATCAAAGAGGTTACAAAATTTCTCATGGCCTCCTGAAAAAGTGCCAACAGAAACAGTTGCTTTACAGTTTTATTCATAGGACACCATTTTAGGCAGCATCCCATGCTCAGGAAGAGGTGGAAGAACAGATAATTAAAAATTGTTTAACAAAGACAAGTACTGTAATGGAAAAATAATAGCTTAAAAATAGCCTACAATTTTCTCATTGCCAAATGCAAACACTTTTGTTGGAAATGGGAAACCCAGAGTCATTACTGGTTGTTTGAATAGGTGAAGCAAAAGTAACTGCAGACCCATCAGAATATTCTGCTGAATACAATTTTGATTTTTCTAATCCACCACGAGTAGAATGTAAATTGTTAATTTTATATGTGGTAGATTAAAAACAACATAACATTGAGCATTTGTGGATGTTAGTGACTGAAAGGCAATGAAGGCAAACTATTATTGGAGCTACTTGCCTCAGGGATGAAAAAAATCAAGTAAAGAAAATGTTTCCTAACTTCTGCTAATGAATTTTGTCGAATGCATAGCTGCCAAAAGCACAGGTGTTCTTCAGGGTCCCATACAGACATTTTCCCATGAACCTTATGGTAAGATCTTTATAATGTAAGTAATAGTCAAGGTGTAAGGCTTAAATACATTTTGAGCTGTAGTTACAACGTTGGAGTTATCAGCCATGTATACAGGTTATGCCTGCACAGGCTGCCAGTGCACTGTCATCGGTTCTCTCTGTGGTCTAGGAATGCACCAGCCAGGCTCTACACAGGTGAGGCAAGAGGCTGAGGTGACTAGCCGAACTCCAGCTTCCCAGCAAAGGCACATCTTGTTATAGGAGTTTACCAAGTCCGAATTTCAGACAGGACTCAAGACTCCTGCAGGCAACTGTAACTGAGAGAAAATAGTTGTCTGCTGAAGATGTGCTCAGTACCTCCCAGAGTGGAGAAAGTGGAGGCTGAAAGAACATGGCCAGGCAGCTCCTGATTGACTTACCTATGTACAAATACTTTTAAATATTCGGCCAAAACTACTTTTGTATATGCGGGAATGGCCATGTAGTTAGGAAATGTCTTGTACACAATTTGAGATAGTAATGGTCACACATATGCAAGAAATTTTAGGGCATCTCATTCAATCTACTGGAAGCCACCTTTGCAAGGATCCTTGCAATAGAGATTTTTGTCACTATCTAGGAAGTTGCTGACTATCCCGTTTGAGAGATTTGCTTCCCCATGGGAATGTTACCCTGTGGCAGAAGATCTTGATAAATTATTTTCTTTCCTATTTTTAGGACTCCCAGTCTCGCTGTCTTTTGCTATACTTTTGCTATATAGAAATGAGCATCTATGCACATAGCGACAAATCACATGAACAGAGAAAACTTGTTCTACCCATCCCAGTTTAGCTGCGTAGGGGTGTTGTGGTTTAACCCAGCAGGCAGCTAAGCACCACGTAGCCTCCTCTCCCGCCCAGTGGGATGGGGGGAGAGAATCAGAAGAAAAAAAGTAAAAGCTCATGGGCTGAGATAAAGACAGTTTAATAGGACAGGAAAGGAAGGGAAAATAATAATAATAATAATAATAATAATAAAAATAGACTCAGCAAGTGATGCACGATGCAATTGCTCACCACCCACCCACCGATGACCAGCCTGTTCCTGAGCAGTGACTCTGCCTTTGCCCCAGCCAGCCACCCCAGTTTTATTGTTCAGCATGACACCACATGATATGGGATATTCCTTTGGTTAATTTGGGTCAGCTGTCCTGGTCCTGTCCCCTCCCAGCTTCTCATGCACCCCCAGCCTCGCTGGCAGGGCAGTATGAGGAGCTGAAAAGGCCTTGGCTCTGTGTAAACACTGCTCTGCAGCTACTGAAAACATCACCATTATCTTCATCAAAAATCCAGAACACAACATTGTGTGAACCTCTATGAAGAAAATTTATCTCTGTCCCAGCCAAAACCATAACAAAAAGCTAGGTGGGGGAGGAATCGTTGGAAGGCATTAGACTACTGTAGAAAAGAGAAAAAGATGACTATTACTTTATGTGGAAGGCTAAGCGATATAAGAGATGAACAGTTGTAACTACTGAGAAATGAATATCAGGATGACAGCACAGAAGGAAGGATCAGGATCTAGCCAAATTTCTGCAAAAGGAACTAATCACAGAAATGTACTGAATCCTATGAACAGGAATGCTAGTTACTGGTTAGTACAAAAGATATTATTGTAGTGTTCCTTAACATAAATGCAATAAAAATGTGCCATTTCTGTGAGTGGTTTCAACTGTAACTTCAAACAACCCATATAAATTTTCTAGTGGAAGTGAGTATTCCCATATGTTTTGTACTCTAGTAGCTGCTTTTCCTAGATAATTCTGCTTTAGATATGTCTGTAAATATAAAAATAATTTGTAAATTGATGACTGCAGATGGCTAGCAGTCTGCGAGGTACTTCCAGTTGTAACCTGTCATTGGCAAAAGCTGTACAATAAAAAACTGGGCATTTAATTTGCATACTAATTTCTTCTGGTGTGGGTCACAGAATCATGGAATCATGGAATATCCTGAGTAGGAAGGGGCCCACAAGGATCATCGAATCCAACTCATGGCTCCACACAGAACCACCCAAAATTCAAACCATATATCTGAGAACATTGTCCAAGTGCTTCCTGAACTCCAGTGGGCTTGCTGCTATGACCACTTACCTGGGGAGCCTGTTCCAGTGTCTGACCACCCTCTCAGTGAAGAACTTTTTCCTAACATCCAATCTGAACCTTCTCTGATGCAGCTTCATGCCATTCCCTCGGATCCTATCACTGGTCACCAGAGAGAAGAAATCATTCTTCCTCCTTTAAGACCTCCAAGTTACCCTTTAACTGCCACAAATGTAAATGATTTTCCATTCCTATCCAAAAAAATCCTGTGGTTTTTTTATGAAATCTTTAGGTCCTCAGATATTTGGTAAAGCTGTAATGAAGCTTCCATGTTGAGAGTTCATGTCACAGTTAAAGAAACATTGAAAAAAATAGACATGGACAAGCTGAGGTACTCAACAATTTTTTTGCCTCAGTATTCACTGACAGTCACTCTTCCCATATCTCTCAAGTCCCTGAACCCCAAGGCAGGGATTGGAGGAATGAAGTCCCTCCTAATGTAAGTGAAGATTGGGCTTGAGACCAACTGAGGAACCTGAACGTATGTAAGTCTATGGGACTCAGTGAGATGCATGCCACAGTCCTGAGGGAACTGGCTGATGTAGTTGCCAAGCCACTCTTCATTATATTTGAAAAGCCATGGCAGCCTGGTGAGGTCCCTGGTGACTGGAAAAATGGGAACATCACACCAATTTTTAAAAAGGATAGGAAGGAAAACCCTGGGAACTACAGACCGGTCAGCCTCACTTCTGTGCCTGTGAAGATCACGGAACAGATCCTCTTGGAAGCTGTGCTAAGGCATACGGAAGACAGGGAGGTGACTTGAGACAGCCAACAAGCCTTCACCAAGGGCAAACCATGCCTGACTAATCTAGTGGCCTTCCATGACTGAGTGACTACATCAGTAGACAAGGGAAAAGCAACTGATGTTATTTACCTGGACTTCTGTAAGGCATTTGACATGGTCCTGCACAACATCCTTGTCTCTAAACAGGAGAGGTGGATTTGATGGATGGACTGTTTGGACCATCCTCTCCTTCTACTACGAAGACAGGCTGAAAGAGTTTGGGTTATTCAGCCTGCAGAAGAGAAGGCTCTGGGGAGACCTTATAGGGGGTGTTGGTTGATANTGTGAACCTCTATGAAGAAAATTTAACTCTGTCCCAGCCAAAACCATAACAAAAAGCTAGGTGGGGGAGGAATCGTTGGAAGGCATTAGACTACTGTAGAAAAGAGAAGAAGATGACTATTACTTTATGTGGAAGGCTAAGCGATATAAGAGATGAACAGTTGTAACTACTGAGAAATGAATATCAGGATGACAGCACAGAAGGAAGGATCAGGATCTAGCCAAATTTCTGCAAAAGGAACTAATCACAGAAATGTACTGAATCCTATGAACAGGAATGCTAGTTACTGGTTAGTACAAAAGATATTATTGTAGTGTTCCTTAACATAAATGCAATAAAAATGTGCCATTTCTGTGAGTGGTTTCAACTGTAACTTCAAACAACCCATATAAATTTTCTAGTGGAAGTGAGTATTCCCATATGTTTTGTACTCTAGTAGCTGCTTTTCCTAGATAATTCTGCTTTAGATATGTCTGTAAATATAAAAATAATTTGTAAATTGATGACTGCAGATGGCTAGCAGTCTGCGAGGTACTTCCAGTTGTAACCTGTCATTGGCAAAAGCTGTACAATAAAAAACTGGGCATTTAATTTGCATACTAATTTCTTCTGGTGTGGGTCACAGAATCATGGAATCATGGAATATCCTGAGTAGGAAGGGGCCCACAAGGATCATCGAATCCAACTCATGGCTCCACACAGAACCACCCAAAAGTCAAACCATATATCTGAGAACATTGTCCAAGTGCTTCCTGAACTCCAGTGGGCTTGCTGCTATGACCACTTACCTGGGGAGCCTGTTCCAGTGTCTGACCACCCTCTCAGTGAAGAACTTTTTCCTAACATCCAATCTGAACCTTCTCTGATGCAGCTTCATGCCATTCCCTCGGATCCTATCACTGGTCACCAGAGAGAAGAAATCATTCTTCCTCCTTTAAGACCTCCAAGTTACCCTTTAACTGCCACAAATGTAAATGATTTTCCATTCCTATCCAAAAAAATCCTGTGGTTTTTTTATGAAATCTTTAGGTCCTCAGATATTTGGTAAAGCTGTAATGAAGCTTCCATGTTGAGAGTTCATGTCACAGTTAAAGAAACATTGAAAAAAATAGACATGGACAAGCTGAGGTACTCAACAATTTTTTTGCCTCAGTATTCACTGACAGTCACTCTTCCCATATCTCTCAAGTCCCTGAACCCCAAGGCAGGGATTGGAGGAATGAAGTCCCTCCTAATGTAAGTGAAGATTGGGCTTGAGACCAACTGAGGAACCTGAACGTATGTAAGTCTATGGGACTCAGTGAGATGCATGCCACAGTCCTGAGGGAACTGGCTGATGTAGTTGCCAAGCCACTCTTCATTATATTTGAAAAGCCATGGCAGCCTGGTGAGGTCCCTGGTGACTGGAAAAATGGGAACATCACACCAATTTTTAAAAAGGATAGGAAGGAAAACCCTGGGAACTACAGACCAGTCAGCCTCACTTCTGTGCCTGTGAAGATCACGGAACAGATCCTCTTGGAAGCTGTGCTAAGGCATACGGAAGACAGGGAGGTGACTTGAGACAGCCAACATGCCTTCACCAAGGGCAAACCATGCCTGACTAATCTAGTGGCCTTCCATGACTGAGTGACTACATCAGTAGACAAGGGAAAAGCAACTGATGTTATTTACCTGGACTTCTGTAAGGCATTTGACATGGTCCTGCACAACATCCTTGTCTCTAAACAGGAGAGGTGGATTTGATGGATGGACTGTTTGGACCATCCTCTCCTTCTACTACGAAGACAGGCTGAAAGAGTTTGGGTTNGAATGGATGGAGAGCAGCCATGCACAGAAGGACTTGGGGTTACTGCTGGATGAAAAAAATTGGACACAAGCNGGGGTGTTGGTTGATAAGAAGCTCCACACAAGCTGGCAATATATGCTTGCAGCCCAGAAAGTCAGCCATATCCTGGGCTGCATCAAAAGAAGCATGACCAGCATGTTGAGGGACATGATTCTCCTCCTGTACTCCACTCTCTTGGGGCTGCACCTGGAGTACCACATCCTGCTCTGGGGCCCCCAACACAAGAAAGGCATGGACCTGCTGGAGCAGGACCAGAGGAAGGCCACAAAAATGATCAGAGGGCTGGAGAACCTCTCCTATGAAGAAAGGCTGAGAAAGCTGGCATTGTTTAGCCTGGAGAAGGGAAGACTACAGGGAAACCTTATTGCAGCTTTCCAATACACACAGAGGGCTTATGGGAAAGACAATGAATGACATTTCACCAAGGTCTGCAGTGACAGGACAAGGCATAATGGTTTCAAATTGAAAGAGTCTAGATTTAGATTAGATAGTAGAAATAATTTTTTTTTTTTTTTTTTTTTACCACATGAATGATTAAGCATTGGAACTGATTGTCCAAACAGGTTGTGGATGGCCTATCCTTAGAATTGTTCAAGATCAGGTTGGGTGGGGCTTTGGGCAACACGATCCATGCAGTACAATGAGTCCCTGCTCCTGGCAGGGGGGTTGGACTAGATGATCTTTAAACACTCCTTCCAACCCAAACCATTTTAAGATTCTATAAAATGTATGAGCTGTAAGGAGAACTTTTTATAAGCATCATTAGAATGGCTGATGTTCCTGGTCAACAACATCAAGTAGAAAAAAGCTAAACCAGAAAAATAAAACAAAATAACTAAGAAAATTAGCTGCTGACTATGCTTAAGTACTCTGTACAAGCACTGTTGGTTATGTTTAATGATAACTTCAAGTCCAAACCAATAGTCCACTCAGTTGTGGATAAACTGTACTGAATAAACCCCTCAATTTTTACAAAAGGGGAAATCTGCCCTCTCAAGACTGAGATGTGGCGTTGGATATGCACATCTGTACTCCTATGTTCTTCATATTTCTCCATTTTCCTTAGCCATTGACTGGTAACAACAAATATATGTTAGTGAAAGCTACTAAGCAAAACTAATAAAAGACAGACTCTATTCAGATTGCATGTTGGAGTTGTTACAAGCTCTGTAAATTAATTGCTCTAACGTTTTGTGACTGTCCCTGAGGGATGAGCCTCCTATTTTTTCCTGTTTTCCCTGTACATAATCCAGCTGGCATGTGTAAGTATAATGCATCAGCAATAAAAAAAAAGTTAAACAGGAAAACTGCAGTGTTTACCCTAAGGATGAGTATAGTAAATTCAACTCCTTTCTCATTCTTCCCTTCTCAGATTTCAAATTCCTTTTCTTTTCCTCTGTTCCACAAAACTCTCCCTCCTGTTTGTAATCTTTGACTCCAGGCAAACTCATTTTCCCCACAACTCCCACCTGGTAGAAGACAAAAGTTTAGAAAGCACTTTCTTCTCTTGACAGTAACTCTTTTGCCATGACTAGCACATACAACAAGAGGGAAACACTCTCTGCAGTTCAGCAGCAAAAGATGCATTCATTAAAACAAACAAACAAACAAACAAAAACAAAAACAAAAACAAAACTTTTCTATCTGTTGAACAATTATGTGACATTATCCATGTTGTGATAACCTGAAATTTTCATGACAGAATTGGATATAAAGACAGGAGAAAGGAGCATAACTAAGTTTTGTATCACTTACATACACCATTGACATTTCCTTCATATTTTAGTCATGTACTAAGCAACTCTGAAGAAAAAGAGGTCATGAAATTAAAGGATCATATCTGTAGGCTCACTACATTTGAAGAGATAATACCCTAGTTGAATTTCACATGCCAAAGCCAGAATGTGGACTACAGTACACTGTTCTAATACAGTATCCGAAACAACTATAGGTATTTAAAGAATGATACATGTCAGTGCCCAACTGTAAACAGCTAATATGGTGTCATGAAGTACTGTGTATATATGTGTATCTAAGTATACATCACTTCAACCCTAGGTTTTAGAGTGTCACTGAAAACATTAACTAGTTAATGTATAATACCTTTATATATCTTTAAACCACATAAGGTAAGTCATAGATATTGTCCTCAGATATATCAATAGCCTCACTGATCTGATAGCCACCTTTCAGCATGCTTCCAGCTCTCAGTGAAAGATCAAGCTTATAACAAGCAGGAAGTAGATTAACCATACACAATGTCTTTCACTAATGGAGTATAATTTAGTATCAAGAATCAAAAGATCCAAAATTAATACACAAAACAATAAGTAATTGCCATGTAATACAAATATTAGAAATGTCATTATACTGACATATCAAAAGAAATATATTTCTGCACAGAATACTGCCTTAGAAATAATCTAAAATTTTTAACTATAAAATGTGATGTTTTTCACAGACATACACACCTAATTGTATGTTAGAGTAAGACAACGGCATTTTTTGTTGTTGCACTGTATTGAATGCTTAGAAGAGGAAAAAATAAAGGAATTTATGCACAAATAGTTGTGCACTGAATCTTAGGATAGCTTTACTAACACAGACCTCAACACTGGTATTGTGACCAGTGGTATTGTGAGTAGTTTTATTCTGTATGTCAATTTGCCTTATTAATCACAGTTAGGTTAACTGGAGAACCTAAAATAAGAAATTAGGATTTCTCTTGTGTGAAATAGAATTAATACTCAAAAAGAAAAAAAAAGTTCCTTTTCAAACCATTCTTTTTTCTGGTTTTAATGCACAACCTTACTGTTGAAATTCAATTAATTTATCTGAAAACATCCCTCATAGGAATATAATTAGTACTACTGTATCAAACCATGCCAAAGTTCTCTAGATTATGATTCTTCAGAAAAAAGATGGAAACAAGAAGTGGGAGAAGGGGGAAAAAAAAAAGTTTACCTGAATCTTAAAAGTAACATCACTCATCAACTCTCTCTTATCTTCTCTTTATCTCTTTGCAGGGTGAAAAAAAACACACAGGCTCTTTCCTAGCTGTGTCTGAAGTAAACCTTGCAAGTAACAGATGCATGCCCCAAGCAAAGGGACAACCAAATATAGACATTAATAGCTACTACAGAGAGATGAATAAGTATAGTAGATCTAAATAAGAACTAAGTATATGCTTAATATTTTGCGGTTAAAAATCTAGTGTGGGATTGTTTTGCCTTGTGCATAGTACCTGAAAAATTGCTTAGGATTCTGAACAAAAAGTAAAACTTTCTCCCTGTTGTCTATTTTAATTGTATTACAACTATAACTTGTTTACAGATGCATATTATTTACAGATGTTCTAATTCTGATTCTGAAGAAATTTCTCAAAAAACAAACAAAAAAAAAAAAAAGAAAGAAAGAAAATGCCCCCAAAACACTGTGAAAAGCACAGAGTAGCAGTCATACTGTTACTATTAACAATAAAAAAAATACTAGAAACTTTCCAGAATTTCATTCTACTTTCCTCTCACAGACACTACTAGTGCCACGCATGAGCACATACCAATACATTTTTACCACTGGTAAAATGAGATTGTTTATGAATAAACATTATACTTGAAATTAAAAAGTTGTCAAAAATATCACAATTGCAATACTAACACTACCCAAATTCAAGGGCATTTCAGAGATTAATGAAACATTATTACAACCAGAACCATAACTATTGTTTCTTCAAGTACCAGTCTGAAGATATATACTGCAATCTGCAGTACATAACAAAACATTAAGTGAACATATGAATGAAAATTTGATTCTATAGGTCATTGAAATGGGAAACAAATACACCATATTATCCTTATGTTCACCTTAAGGTGATATGGTACATCAATTATTGCCATGAATAGTTTTAAAATTTTTTATAAGGAGATTTTGCCCAGTAAACACAGAAATAAAAACAACCTTAAATCCAAAATAGCAAGCATTTATATAGTAGCCATGTGTTTTATGAGTAGATCACAAAGAGCAAAGAAAGCTCCATTTTGTAAACCGATTGCCTGCTCTAAATAGGTCAGGCAGATCCAGTCACAAGTCCCTGCAGCTGTTCACTACAGCCTGAATGAATATCATAATATTCTCAATCTAGACCTAAATGATAACTGACTTCAGGACCATAGCTATAAAATTGGATTTCCACATATGTGCAATATATTTCAATAATGTTTAAAAACTGAACAGTGTATAAGCCAATCCATCCTTGAATAGCTGCAATTATTTGTAGGGCAGGCAAATGCTCAGGTTTCAAGGTCCCAATAGTTAATTATAGACCTCCTTATCTGAAGCCAAAACAGGGTTCTTATTCTGCGTTTTAAATACTTTTATTTGGGGTGGTGGAACATTACACACATTTTTGAAATCGCTATCATTTAGCAATTTAAAGTGAAAAGCAAAATATACTTTAATCTTTCCCATTCTTTACCCCTCATCCTCAGCATGTTACTAGCTAATGCTACCAGCAAACATGCAAGATAGACTGGAAAAGTAATTATGTATTTAATATGAATGAAAAGCAGTGGGGAATCTATGATAATAACAAAGTACCCAAACAGCAAGCAGTTTAGAGAGCTAATTATTATGATAGATGGTCTTGATATTTAATTACAGAAGAGCTCATTATAACAGTTTTTTACTGTGTCAGTTTTTTACTGTAGCTTCTCCTTCTACCTCTACCTCAAAATTTACTAACACCGTCTTTCTCACACTCAAGTCAATGGATTAGAGGGAGGTATTCATTATCATTTTAGCATAATCAGCAAGGTCAGAGTAGACTTGCATTTCCTCAGGAGATTCACTTAGACTAAACATATGGCTTCTCATTTTGCATTTGAGATTATTGCTCATAACCAGTATAGCCAGTTGGACTGCAATTTTGAATTTATCATATGCCCCCAAGACAAGATTGTTGTATTCCAAGGCTCACTGCTATTGACATCAAGGCACAAGACAAGAAGAAGATGGCATTATCTGTTAAACAGATATTCTGAGTTGAATTGGCATCACTCTGTAGTAATAAAATGCATAATACAATTTATATCAGCAACTTTTATTTTTGTGAAAGCAAACGAGGCCACCAATCATAGACATTGAACTGGATAAATAAAAATCCAAACCTTCAAGGTAGAATACTATTTGCACAAGTCTGCTTGTTAGAAATTCTCTTTAATTCATTGTTCTGCAAGCTGATTGTGCTATCAAATAATACAAAACAACTTTATCTCCAAGGCAATAAAAGTTAGTAATGTACTTCATTTTTTTAAAGTATTTGCTTGAGTGATGAAAGATACAGTTTGTATAATTATTTCTGTAATGAGGGAAAAATGAATTAAGTTACACAGATACTATAAAAGAGTTCTTCTATATGCTGATAAGACTCACCAAAAAAAAAAAAAAAAAAGTCAAAACCTAGGTATTGTAATTGCATGCGTGACTTCTGCTGCTAAGTTTTTAATTTAAACTTGTATCCAGCAAGATACAGGTTTGTAACTACATATGTAAGTGGCATTGTAAGTGGCACCTCTTATTTAACTGAATGAGAAAGTAAGCCAGTTTTGAGCAATTAAAGATTAGTTATGCAGCTGGAGTTTGGCATAGGAGCATAAAGTTTATTAGTCCCCTTATCTTCCTTCCAAATTACAACTTTGCACCCCAGCCTTTATAAATATATAGTACTTTATTAACCCTTACTGAGTAGAACAAAAAGAGCAGAGAATCCACTGTTATATTTGCCATATTTCAGAAGCTAACTTTCTTGAACTGTGGCTTGGAAGATGTTCTAATTAAAATACATGACTCTATTCTAGGCATAATTTATATGCCATGCAACTAAATTAATGAAGACATCGGACCGCGTGTAACCCATGCAGAGTGTCCTTGTTTGGGCTGGGATAGAGTTAACAATCACAGAATCACAGAATCACAGGCTGGTTAATGTTGGAAGGGACCTCTGGAGGTCACCTGGTCCACACCCTCCTGCCAAGCAGGGTCACCAAGAGTATGTTGCACAGGATTTCATCCAAGTGGGTTATGAATATCGCCAGAGAAGGAGTCTCCACAGCCTCTCTGGGCAACCTGTTCCAGTGCCCTGTCACCCTCACAGTAGAGAAGTGTTTTCTCATATTCAGCTGGAACCTCCTGTGTTTCAGTTTGTGCCCCTTGCTTCTTATCTTGTCATTGAGCACCACTGAAAAGAATCTGGCCCCATCCTCTTGACACCCTTCCTTCAGATATTTATACACATTGGTGAAATCTCAGTCTTCTCTTCTTCAAGCTTTATGTGCCAAAAGATGAGCCGGCATGGAAGAAGACCAGCCTGGCTGAGCAGAGAGCTGTGGCTAGAGCTCAGGAAGAAAAAGAGGGTTTATCACCTTTGGAAGAAGGGGCAAGCCACTGAGGAGGAGGACTATAACGATGTTG
>VXAL01012991.1:5395-17233 GCA_013399475.1 Chauna torquata | reverse complement strand
CACAGCATTGTGTGAGCCTCTACAAAGAAAATTAACTCTGTCCCAGCCAAAACCATGACATATGCAAACAACATATTTTGACTCATAGCAGGTGTATCAGTAGGACAAAGCTATTGTTACGTATATGCTGAAGTCAGAGGATAACTTTAAAAGTCTGCTGTAATTTTAGAATGGTTGTTAAATACTGAAATAAGTCTTACTCACCTTTAATTACCAAAGCTGACAAGGCAAAATGTAGCTTGTCCCTTAGGCATGAAAAACCAATTTTTGCCAAAGTTGAAGACTTTGGTGGAGCTGAAATTTAGCAATTTTAGCAGAGCTAAAATTGCCAAATATGTAACTTCTCATCTTCACGACTGTAATTCTCCTGTTTTTCAGGACCAAAGTAAAATCTAAAAATACGATTTCTTTGGAGGGGAAAAAAAAAAAAAAGACATAAAATACTGGTACTTTGCTTTTTAAATCTCATTCATAAACTGAACAATCCCTGGGACTACCTCACACCATGTCATAAATTCAATTTCTAAGCCAAGGAAGTTCCAGGTCCACTGAAAAGGTAGTTCCTAGAAACTAGGAAGAAGAGTATGATAGAGTATTAAAATCCAGACAGAAATGAAAAAGAATTGAAATTTTAAGTCTCTTCCAGAACATGTATGAGATCACAAGTACCTATCTAAATACTTCTTGTGAAATAACTTGTAGGTAACTTAAAGAAGTTGAGAAAGCTATCCTCAATATGAAAAAAATAACTGTGTTATTTTCCATTTTCAGTAGTACGCCCTGAGTTAGTCATATCTCCCTAAAGAACAGATATGGTGTGTGCTCCTTCCCAGGAGAACACAAAACTACCTCCACCCAAATGAAAAGGGGAATCTGTAAGGTTGTAGAGGTCTAACAGTAACCACTCGTTATAGACCAAAGCACTATTCAGCTGCTGGGCATAAACATATGAAGCAGTTCTCAACCAAGAGATAAATGAACAAAGAAGCCCAGGAAAAGCAACTAGGAGTCATCCAGTTAGAATCATAGAATAACAGAATATCCTGAGTTGGAAGGTACTAGGTCTCTCTGCTGTTACCAGTGCTAATGCTTTTACAACTGTATTTTTCAATGGATAAATAGTATTTTCATTTTTTCCTTGCAAACAAATAAAACCTGGCAGAAACCAAGAAGCAAAATACCTAAAAACAAAACCAACCAACCAAACAAACAAACAACATAGCACATTACGAATATATGAAATTGATGCAAACTGCTGTAAAGGCAGAAATTAAGTTACACCTGAAAACAAAAACAAACTCAAAATAAGAAAACTTTTCTGCAGCTATTACTGTGAAAAAATCACTGCACTGCTTGAAAATTCACCATGCTTAAGGCCTCTTTTCATGCATCTCCTCATTGTAAGCTGTTAGAGTAGGCAATGGAGAACACCCGCATCTCTTTAATGAGTCCAAAGATCACAGAATGAATACTTTCTCCATTTATGCATAGTAGATGCATGCTTAGAATTAGATAAGTTCAGCCTGGATCAAAATACACGATTTTACTGCAAGAAGTAGTACGAAAATTCTTTCATTCCAAAGGTAGGGCACAAGGCTATTTCTTAAAATAATCACAAAATTAACAGTGAAAACTAGCATGGGATGCCAGAAAGACAAATTCAGATACCTCAGACAAATTAACCTGATGTCACAAAAGAGATATATAAAATTGTACATCAAATTGTAAAATATTTTACAATGTCCTGTTCCATTACAAGAAAAATTACAGAAATTGCAAACATAACAGAGCTGTAAGGAATCTTTTTGTTATTATTTTTTGTTTACACTTTCTGGACATTTCATGAAATCACAGGCTTAGAACATTGTTAAAACACTGCATATTTCAGCACTCAAGGCTTCTTAAAATCCAGGGTCTTGTCTGTGGTGGCTTGTATATTTTATATTATGTGTACTGCTTTATGTAGCAGAGCTCTTATTTTCCAATTAGTGAGATAAGGAAGGCAGACAGCAGTCAATCAAAAACTTCATTTTTTTTAGAAGCTCACAGACAAATATTTTTGAGGATTATTCCCTCAACATGACAAACTTCTCTTTAAAAGAGCTTAAGAAATGTATATATTCTTTTAAAATATTTCTAATTTAAAAATAATTAATGTAGAAGAGTTGCATCAAAGCCCATTTTAAATATATACTGCATTTCTCACACCATGACTTGGGGCTGAGTGAACACTTCTCCAAAAACAACACCCTGATGGTATCATAACAACAGAAGCACTTAAGTTGGAAGCATTTCTTGTGGCAATTACTGTTACCATTTCATATTAAAAAAAAATTGTTAATTATGCTGATTAAGCTATTTGTGTTTCATTAACCTTTCATCATCCACATATCACGGTATAGAGGATGGCATATTGTCAGTGTGGAACAGACTTTTCTCAGCAACGCAAAACAAATAGCACATTCTGTCAACACTTCCATGTAGAAGTGTACTTTCCACATTTCCATACCACCTCCTGTTTGTTCTTTAACTCTTTGTGGTTTTTGTTTGTTTTTTTGTTTTGTTTTGTTTTATTTTCCCCCCTCCACCACAGCACAATGACATGAGCACTTTCAATTCCTTCAAGAATGTATTTACTGGAAACCTTAATCAGTGAGGAGACACTTGCCTGCTGCAGTACTTCACACTTCTACCTGTGTTGAAACAGTTTCACTGCTCTTCAGGTAAGATGTTGCGCTTAGAGATCTCACACACTGCACAGAGACTGTAGTGCTTATCCTAGCTGAAAGTTAGAAACTGCTTAGAAATGAGGTAAGAATGCAAACTCATAAATAAATAAATAAATAAATAAATAATGATTCAAGATATATAATCTCACCCTATATAATACCCTAGCAGAATGGTTGAAGGGGTAGCCTTAAGGTCTAGTCTGTACATTACAGTTCTTACCAAGGCTCTAGTTAGAAGAAAACAAACAACCATTAATTCTCCTACTTATTGTTTACTAGTTTTGGTATTAAGATAACTGACTCTCTTCTGACTTTTAGTTAGTCCTCAATTCTCAGAAAAATACTAGCAAAGGCATATTTCAAATCACTACCTTACACTAAAGGGTGAAGAACTTGCAAACTCCCCTCTGAAAGTGAAACTGAGCTTTGAGGGGGACCATCTGCTTTAGGATGAACACATAGGCAAACATATGCAATGGATGCATTGAACATTGTCTATACACATGGTATATCCAGAAATCCAATGTTTATTAAGCTAATTCACCAATAAACGTAACTGTATGCACAAATCATCTATTTTTTTCCAGATTCCTGTACAATTTGTCTAAGATATAAATTACTAATAACAAAAAAAGAAAACATTAGAAACTTCTCTTCACCAAGTGTGGGAATGGAAAAATGCGGCATCATTCTGTTCCTGGAAACCTAAGTTTTTCAAAATCATCTTGGATAAGAGAAGTATATCAAGAAAGGACCACCTAATAAAGTGAAACCCTGAGTAAGTCATGAAAGGTCTTTTCAAGAGTTTGAGGTAACTGCTAAGACTATGTACATGAAAAAATGCACAAAGTGTAAGTTTACATTGGCATTTTAATTTGAGCAATATGTAATCTTAAAAATTGTTAAGCCTTCACATCATTATCACTGCCATCAGGAAGTTGTGTTTAGTCAAGAGCCTCTATAGCAAGCAAAGAAAACCAACATAAATATGAGAACTTTTGATACTTTTGATACTTTTGGTCAATAAAGTGCAGAATTATGGCAAGCAAGGGAGGTGGCTGGCAAAGGACCATGTTTTTATCTGACTATCAAGTACTGCATTTTAAAACAGGAAAGTGATGAGAACATTACTTACTTATTACATTACCTCTGGCTTTCTTTTCAACCCAAAAAATCAGAGTTAAAGTTTCTTTGCTTCTGTGGTGGTCTAACCCAGCGGGCAGCTTAGCACCACACAGCCAGTCGCTCACCACCCCTCCTCCCCTAGTGGGATGGGGGAGAGAATTGAAAAAAAAATTAAAAAATAAAAGGTCATGGGTTGACATGAAGACATTTTAATAAGACAGAAAAGGAAGGGATAACACAATAACAATACATAATNAATGCAATTGCTAACCACTCGTTGACCGATGCCTAGCCCCTCCCTGAGCAGCAGCCCAGGGTCACTGGCCAGCCACACCAGTTTTATTATTCAGTATGACCCCACATGGTGTGGGACATCCCTTTGGCCAGTTTGGGTCAGCTGTCCTGGTCCTGTCCCCTCCCAGTTCCTTGTGCACCTCCAGCCTGCTCGCTGGCAGGGCAGCACCAGAAGCAGAAAAGGTCTTGGCTCTGGGCAGCACTGCTCTGCAACAACTGAAACATCGGTGTGTTATCCGCATTATTCTCATCCTAAATCCAAAACACAGCCCCGTACCAGCTACTAGGAAGAAAATTAACTCTATCCTAGCCAAAACCAGGACAGCTTCCTATATTGGAGAAATGCTGTTTTGTCCATTTTTTTTTGGTGTCAAAAATCAAAACCTGAGTTATTAGAGAAAGTCTGCAAATATACAGATGGAAAATACATATCTACACTGTTTTGTTATCTAATGCTCATTCTTCTAGCTTCACATATGTTAAAGATGTGGCCACCATCTTATTTCCTATTGTTTACCCAGTAAACAAAACATTGTTCTGTAGTGAAATAGGATTAAAGAACATAATCAGAAATGTAATCTTCACAAATAATATGTGAACAAATGCTGTAAGAATTAAGAGAATTTGAATTCAATTTATAGTGTTCTTCAAGGAAAGATCTGTATTAGTTGGTTGATTACCCTTAAGGAAAAAAAAAAAAAAAAGGAAAAGGAATCTCTTTATTGAAGTTCAGTTGCCAAAATAATAATAATAATAAATAATAACAATAAACTGGAAGTATCCCAATTAAAAGCCACGTGAAAGAGAACCACATCAAATAGTTTAGAAACCAGAAATATGAAAGATTAAGGTAATAGTCTGTGACTATTCAAGGTCTCCTATTTAAGCATTAGTCCCAATGGTTACTCATACCCCTAAAAGGAAGCGTGTATTTTTCTGATTTTTTTTCTTTGTTTTAATTCAGCATATAGATCTAGGAAGAGGGGAAGGAAAAGCTGAAAACTCTAAAAATCCGTTTTAAAATGACTTTAACAAGAGATACCAAATGATGCTTAAAACTGCTAGGAATGAAATTATCAGATAAATACAACTAATGCACACCAGAGCTGAGGAAATTTCTTCCTCATTCCTCATGCTGTGGGTGTAATTGGGGTAAATACATCCAATGCGCTCCATCCAATGCTAGTTTAATAATTCTTTTAGACAATTGTTGTAATTCCAGAACTATTTTCTGCACATGCAATTTCTAATGAATTGAGCAGAAGCTGGAGAGCCTCCGAGATGTATCCCTAAGTGCAAAAGTAAATAATTAACCAATTTCTAATTAACCCGGATGAACCAAGAGAAAATGGAAGATGAAAACTAAGGATGATTCAACCTCTGGAGACCAGTGACATACAATCTACTGCAACAGGAATCCTTTACCTTCTCTGCTTTCACATTATATCCAATGCCCTAACTGTCTTTATATATTACATCTACAACTAAATGTTACCAGTGCCACTGTAATTGGTGGCAAAATGTTTATTGATTTTAAAATATGCAAAGAAAGATTAGAATCACGTCAGCATATTCAACATATGTTTAACAACTACCAGACTACAGGAACAGACCTGTGTTCAGAACTGTATTTCCTGTGCATATTTACTATTACCAACAGTCTCAACACTTAGCAAGCATATGATCTGTGCTGAAAAGGACGCTGTTTTTATCTTGGCTGGGATAGAGTTAATTTCCTTCCTAGTAGCTGGTATGGTGCTGTGTTTTACATTTAGGATGAGAATAATGCTGATAACACACCGATGTTTCAGTTGCTGCAGAGCAGTACTGCACAGAACCAAGGCCTTTTCTGCTTCTCATGCTGCCCTGCCAGCAAGGAGGCTGGAGGTGCACAAGGAGCTGGGAGGGGACAGAACCAGGACAGCTGACCCAAAATGGCCAAAAGCAAGTCCCATACCACATGTGTATCATGCTGAAAAATATACCTGGGGGAGCTGGCCAGCAGAGCAGGTGACTGCTGCTGCTCAGAGAATGGCTGGGCATCAGTCAGCAGGTGGTGAAAAATTGCATTGAGCATCACTGGCTTTTTATATTCTTTTATCATGATCATTATTGTTACTATTTTCCCTTCCTTTTTTTTTTNCCCTTTTTTTTTTGTCTTATCAAACTGTCTTTGTCTCAACTCATGAGTTTTACTTTTTTTCTGATTCTCCCCCCCGCATCCCACTGCAAGAAGGGGTGAGCTGTGTGGTGCTTAGCTACCTGTTGGGTTAAACCACAACAGACACTAAATAAGGTCGTATTTACAGAGCATACTACATAATTACTCCTGTTGCATGTACTACTCAAAGAAAACTCATAGATTTCCCTGAGAGGGTCAATAATAACGGCTCATTGGCAACTCGTGACATTTGGTGTCACGGTAAAAGTATGATAATATTGATTGTTGTTCCCTAGTAAACCCTGGCTTCCTCGTAAAATCTTATTTGTCTCTACAAACCATGCAATCCAAAATCTTTATATAAGTGGCACTTAGCATTATTCATAGAGCAAAACTTTCTTTCATTGTGAAAACACTTTCTTTGTACTAGCTTTCTGGTCTAACTTGGTATCCATTAGATAATACACCAAAGAGCATACACTGCAAGGTTTTACAGGCAGTAGGCAAGAAACCACAAGTTTCAAGTAGAGAAACAGTTCTCATAGCAAGTACAAGTTCTAAAGTATATTTATTACTGTATTGCTGGAGCTCTTGGCAGTAGAAATGTATAGCATTCACTTTGTTAAGGAAGTATCATTCTTCAATAACTGCTTTAAAAAAAAATTAGTGTATAACTCTCTCGCCAATTACTGGTTTCTATCAGTTCAAATCTTATGTTAGCTTTGTGGATTCTCTCCTCTTTAATTAGGAGTTGTTTCTTCTGGCAACTAAGGATGACTTCCATATGCTGTTGACCACCCATGACACCAATATTGATAGTAGTTCAAGGTCTCTACAAAGACAGTCAGCAAATCCACCTAAAAACAAAGTTGTTCTGCACCAATTGCTTTTAAACGCACAGGTGATACCATGAACTTTGAGGACAACCATCTGACTGTAACCCCAATTGAATTTACTGCAGACATGAACCTTTCTTTCTTCTGGATGGGTATAAAGTGCCTCTAAATGCACAAGAGAAGATCAGAAAATCAAAACAATAACCAAAAGGATAAGTTAGGAATAGCAGTTTCTACATCTTGAATGAAGAAGCATCAAGAAAATATTTCCTCTTCTTCTCATTACATGGATGGGTACACAAGTAGAGTTTTTATTAAAACAAATATTTTCTTGTCTGTGCTCATCCTCTTCAGTTACTCTGGACAATCATATTACAATACACACAGTGTAGCTATCTATTTGCCAAGTATGACAGAGAACAGGAAACAATTGTTCAATTCCACTAACTTAATATAAGCTATTTAATACCATTCAGGAATAGGGCCTTAATATTTAAATTCTTAATATTTAAATTCTAGAAAGCCTAAGAGTTTACATACATCACTTTGGACCATGAGAAATAATGTTCAAAGTGAAACAGTGGATCGATCCAAAAAAGATTAGAGAATCCCCAACTTCCACAGAAGCTCACAGGCATTCTTGCTCGTGAAGATGTTAGAACTAATCTATGAGCAGAATTTCAGGAGAAATTATTCTTTTCTGAAGCAGTTATACAGTATGTGCAGAATTTTAGCAGAATACATGGCTTTTACCAAGTTTCTGCAGGTGTGTGAATGTAATATTCCTCCAGCATACAGGGAAAGAATTGGGGCACAATAATTCTGAAAGCTGTGCTGTTAGCAAAGCTAATGTAACAAAGCTTACAAGAAATGATCCCTAAGGATCTGTATCCTTTGTCACCAAGAATCTTGCTTCTGTCCATCGATAGTCTCAGTTCTCCTCTCCTCTCATATTCCTCAGATACAAATGAGTTCAAACAAAACACATAAGGGTGATGAATTAAAAAAAGAATGAAAATGAAGAATGCCTTTTAACACGTTCTTGTTTAGAAACATCTACTTTACTTAAATGTAAAGTTTTACTGGTTAATAACTAAGAGCAAAAAGAGGAGGAACTGTACATGAGATCTTGTTCTCACCATTATGGCATTAATTTCAATAAAATTTCATTGGTTATAAAAAAAATAAATTTCATACTCTTAAAATAACAGCAGAAACTATTTTTTTTTAATCTGCTTCTTTTCACTCATTTTTTTATTTTTTTTCACTACTTATGCCTACTCTGTTCTGCTGTTTTGCCCATGTACTTGCCAAAACAGGTGAGATTTAATAACTGGTTTAAGAACCAGTGGTGTAGCTAACATGTAAATCTTCTACTTTCAACACATCCCTTTCTCCAACAGCACACCTAAGAGCACTTATTCTTCCAGGATCATTTTCTAGACATATTCACACCCTGCTAAGTTTTCTTTATCGCTGACATTTATCAACTGAGCTCTGAAATAGGAAGATGACATGATACATAGAATAAAAGCAAACAACCAACAGTTCATAGTTAAGTAAGAAACATGAATCCACATACTCATAGGTCTCTAAGTCACGCACCTTTTCTGCCAAACAGTTTATTGGAGATCCTAGCAAGAATCTGCTGCTAGAGTCCTGCTCCAACTTAATTCTTTCTTCTTTTGTATAAAAAATTTGTTTCAATGAGTTATCTGACATGATATTGGAGCTTGCATGTTGCGCTTCTTTCTTGCACTGTATAACAAAGTTGTTTCTCAGTTTCCTTATGCAAACTTGGGTTTGCTATTATTTTTCTAAAACTGTTACATTTTAAGTGCCTTTCACACAATTGACAAAAATGTGACTGATATTTAAGGAGCTTGAGTAAGGCCACTTTCACAAGCGTAGGTATCTTTCAAGTCAGTAAAGTTATTTAAATATCAGTAATTGGATGCATATATGCCCATTAGCCCTTCTTCCAGTACTTCAACATATAATCTGAGATCAATTAAAGTCACAACTCTGTATTAACTGTCTTTTGGCTTCAGACTGAGGTGAGAAATTCTTCCTTTCCAGTCAGCACATTCCTGTACTCTTTTTGATTTAAATGTAAATTTAAATCAAGAGAGGTGTTATTTCAGTGGGTAAACTACCCTTAAAAAATAAAATAAAATAAAAGTCTTTGCTGCTTCTCCCTGACACACATCCTTAAGGTGATACCAGATGGCAGGTTTTTGATTGAAGTACTTTACTTTAGTTCCATTGTATTAGATGAGGTGCCTTGTTACATTTAGAAGCCCTAGAGAGTCTATTTCTGAAAGTAACAGTGCCTTACAGAAAGTGAAAGGGTGATGATTTCCACATGGCCAGTGGAAATCTGTTCATTTCCTTTTACAAGTCCAGTTACAGTTTCAAGCCCTCCTCATCCTAAGTTGGAGAATTTCAAACACAAAAGGTAAGAAAAAGAAAGAAAGAAAAAGAAAAAAGAAAACTGGGGCAACAACAGTTCCTACATTATTTCTTTTTTCTATTAAAAATGACCATATTAAAAAAGTATATAGATATTTTATGGAGAATTAGTGTTAGGTCAAACATTAAAATTGTGTTTAAGATTCACCAAGAAAACTTCTTTCAGCTAATAACAGAGTTAAAGATAAGGTATTCAAAATGCTCTGACATTAACATCCAATAACTTATTGCGCACCCTTACCACATAAATTCTACTAAAAACAAAATGATCTGCAATAATTTTTACCCTACATGACTGAGGACTTCATATCAGAATGAACTTGAACAATGTTCATCAGTTTCAAAATAATATTTAGCTGTTCTTTCTGCAGGAAAGAAAAAAAAATGTGGCAAGGGAGAAGAACTGCAAAACCCAGATACATGCACACATGCAAAGGAAAATCTACGTCATTGCCAGTTATATCTCCCATCAGTTTCAAATCATTGCTGACTGTGAAAATGACAGCACATATCACATTGAATGGCAGTGCTATGGAAATGATGAGAGGTAAAGCAGTTTGTTGAGGGCACTTTTCTCCCCAAAGTCCTAATTTTACATTTTGTGTTTTATGTGAACTGGCATCCAAGCGCAAACACTTCTCTTCTAGTGTGTTTTGCATTGCATAAATAATAATAATAATAATAATAATAATAAATTTAAAAAAAAATCAGCACCACAACAAGGACAAACAGGAGTGAAGCAGTGAAGGACAAGTACATCTTGCTACCATGAAATTTGAAGAGTAACACAGCACAGAACAAGTGACAGGAATGATTTTATATAGAGATTTGGTGTTCCTCTGGAGACTTTTCCCCATTAATCCCCCTCAGCAGTATGTCAATGAACCCATGGTCATTGGTTTTGTGAAGTATCACTTAAACTCTCCTAAGGAGCTCAACACAGAAAATGCATGAAGTTTTTCCATCCCATCTGTATCTTTATAGTGTTTATTGTATTTCTTACATATTGCCTACATTGAATTTTATAT
Source organism: Chauna torquata (assembly GCA_013399475.1). Taxonomy (NCBI): domain Eukaryota; kingdom Metazoa; phylum Chordata; class Aves; order Anseriformes; family Anhimidae; genus Chauna; species Chauna torquata. The sequence continues at coordinate 6,588 of VXAL01012991.1, read as the reverse complement.
CTTTGTCAAAACAAAGAGACTGCTTATTTTAAATGACGTCAGCTGTACTTTGGACATCAAAACATATTAATGCATGCATAGAAATAAGTGGTTGATAGAAACTAGTGCAAATAATGAAGTTGTATCTGTCAACAGAAAAATTGAGGCCCATCTCACTCCTCTATCATCATGATAGGGAAAAAAAGTATAATAAGTTACTTGAGATATTTAGGACCACAGAAGAGGTACAGTAAGAATACAAAGAAAAAGCAGCTACGTAGTTCAGACACTTAAGTGGTAGCAAGGGAGTTCTGAATTATCAGCTCCCAAAACTATTTCTAAGCTTGTTTGCTCCTGAAATTAGTATAACGAGAGTTTAAATTAAGACGTAAACAATCCTGAGAGCAGTTACTAGAGCAAATAAACTCTCTATCCTACCCAAATGTCCTTTTTATCAGGGTAGAAAGTCAAGGAGAAACCACACAAGTCTTAAAATACTGGCAATTTCTGTGCAGTGGCACAGTACTGAGCACTAAAATTTACCTTCGTTCAATCTTAACTTGCAGTTTAATGGTTAGGACAAGCGCTAGTTTCTGAGCCCCTAACCTTAAGGGGAATACTAAGCCCATAACATGGCTTGAAACATAGGGGATATCCAGGTCAATAGCGTAGATCTGTTAGATATTTACACGTTGTCATCTAAAAAGAGACACCCAGGTCCTGCTAAGTTCCTTGGTAAAACGGGAGTTACCATCATGGAGAGGAGATCCACATTCAGAATTGCACACAGATGGAAACACTTTCCAGGTCTCCTTAATGTGGAGGGCTAGAGATGAGTAGGTATATGTTGAAATTCCTCTTTCCACCCTAGCAGTCAATCTTCGCAGGTCTCCCACCTCAGCTCATTCCAAGCTTGGGTAGAGGAAGGTATTGTACCTTTGGACCAACATATCTAAATACTAGGATCTGTACTGCTGAATTTAAAAGTATTTAAGTTCAAGTTCTAGGCCATGTGTTATGGTTTAACCCAGCTGGCAGCTCAGCACCACACAGCCGTTCACTCACCCCCATCCCCCTCCTGTCCAGTGGAATGGGGAGAGAGAATTGGAAGAAAAAAAAAAGTAAAAGCTTGTGGGCTGAGATAAAGATAGTTTTATAGGAAGAAAAGGAAGAGAAAATAATGATAATAATAATAATAATAATAATAAAAGAAT
>VXAL01012989.1:239499-255359 GCA_013399475.1 Chauna torquata | reverse complement strand
GTCCCTGTTGCTTCCATGTGCCTCCATCCCTGGTGTCCCCATGTCCCCTGTGTCCCCCATGTCGCTCATATGCTCCCCTTGTGTCCCTTATGTCCCCTGTGTCCCCCCACATGCCCTCTATGTCCCGTGTCCCCCATGTCTCCTGTGTCCCCCCACATGCCCCCCATGTCCCCTGTGTCCCCTCACATGCCCTCCATGGCCCATATGCTCTTGTGACTCCCACGTGTCCCCATGCTCCCCCCCTGCGCCCAGTGTCCCTTATGTCTCCTGTGTCCCCTCTGCTTTCCCCTTGTGCTCCCCATGTGGCACTGTTCCCCCGGTGCTGCCCACAGCCCTGGTTCTGGGTGGTGCCTGCAGTGGCTGCGGCAGGAGGGGTGGCCCTGCTGTGCGTGGGGTGGCAGTTGGATGGCAGTGGGGCCACAATGACAGATGGTAGCCGCAGTGGGGAGGGGTTGTACCCCAGTGCTGGGGGATGCCCCCATGGGACCCGGACTCATGGACACCCTGCTCCGGGCACTGTGGCGACAGGCTCTGTGGGGTAAGCAGGCTGAGCCCTGCAGAGAAGGTGTTTTTGTAGGACCTACAAAAAACCAGAGGCAGCTTTTCATTAAATCTGCCTAGTGTCACGCACAAGGGGGGACCTGAAATGGGCTGGAAACTACCTGGGGGACACGGGGATACGCAGGGATGGAGGACAGGGGCTTTCCCACCTGGGAGCAGGAGCTGGGTTTGTGGGGAAAACATATCCCAGAGGTCCCACGCTGCCACCCGCAAAACTTCCCTGAGCCCCCGAATCCTGCAGCCGGGCATTTTCTGCAGCACTTTGTTTGAGGCGAGTCCATGTGGTGGCTCATCCTGGCAGATGGAGACAAATTGATCACCCAAGTAGGAATTAATGGTTGCCTGGGTGCGAGCAATAATGATCTAATTACTTTTATAAAGTGCAAACAGAGGCTGGCCTCGGCTGGTAATGCACTGCCTGACATTTCAGATGGGCCACTTTCCCAAACCTGAAAGCAATCATGCACAAAGGAAAGGAAAAATGTAAGCAAAGTGATGTAAATGACATTTGGGAGTTGTTTAAAATGAACTGTAAGACGCCAAAACCCCTCTATGGCCAGAAAAAATACTTTGCTGGTTCAAGTAACAGCCTCGCTAAGAGCAGAAGTGCACGCGTTGTACCAAAACGCAGGGAGCCCGTTGCACCTGCCGTGTTAGCAGCCATCAAACACAGGACTCGCGGGGGAAGCAAATGGTACCCGAGCAAATCCATGTCAAGGAGAAGAAGAAATAAAGTTCCCATTCTTGGGTGTGAAGGATGTCAGCTAACGTAGCTCTGCGGAGCAGTACTGACTCAGCGCTCGCTGCTGCACCTCCCAGCTCAGATCTGCTCGTGGCACCGTGTAATTTGCACTCACATCTTAAAAGCGTTGGCTTCGGGGCTTCTTGGTGTTGATCGTAAACGGAATGTGGGGACAGATCCGGCAGACAGGCTCCAGTCCATCGGGAATTGAAGGCTGAGAGGGTGACCAACGCCACCAAGGTGGTTTGGCTTTTTCCTGAGCATTTTTTTGCTGCTCATCGCCAGGGCGAGCATCAGGACAACACTGACATCAAGTGGCTGCTGGGATCCCTCGCATGCAAGGGCCGGATCCTGCTCCCCGGCTTCTGCATCACCCGCACAGACCCCATTGTCCCCTGCAGAGACCTCAGCCTGCCCCTGTGTTGTCCCTTTCTGGCCCATTTTGCCCTGTGCTGAGATGCAAGAAGCTGGCTAGCAGCTGTGTCGTGCAGGAAAGCATGGCCTGGACCCCAAAACCCTCCCGAGCAGGGCCGGACCCCCCGACTGAGGCTGCTGCAAGAAATGGGGTGCTGCCAAACACGGATGGGGGCTCCACCACCCCTTGCCAGGCTGCAGGATGTGACCGGCGGTTCTGGCCTCTCCTCCATCGTCCCCCACGTGTCCTACATGTCCCCAGCATGCCCTGCCATGTCCCGGCAGGGTCGATATCCCAGCGGGGCCCGGCCAAGCCGCGCGCTGCCTGCGTCGTTGAGCTGGCAGTGGCCGCGCAGCCCTCGCCCACGGGGCCGGGGCGCTGGCAGGGGCCCCCCCCGGCTGCAGCACCCACACACCCGTGGGTGCCACTGCACCCCACTCCTGCCAGCCACCGGCAAGGTTGCAGGAGAGCAGCGAGGCTGTGCCACCGTCCCTGGGCTGTGCTCCGTGCAGGAGTGTGGCTGCGGTGGCCCTGCCACCCCCCGATGCTGGGGACATCATCCCCATGCCTCCCGCCGACCTCTAGCTCCCTGCCTGTGGACTTTGGGCTGAGCACGGGAGTGGCGGCAGTGGCGTGGCTGCCGGTGCTGGCGGAGCCCCAAATCGCCTCTGCCCTGACGGCGCCGGTGAGACCCAGCCCTGGTCCTGGACCAGCACCACGACTCTGCAGGGGCACCACAGGTAACATGGGGTGACGTCCCCTGCGCCGTGGGGAGGCCGCAAAACAGGGCTGCCCAAGGGGATGGGTCCCTCTGCGGTGCCTCTGCCCTGTCCCCAGGTCTGGAGGCACCTCTGCAGGAAATCATTGAGTTATTCCCATTTTAAAGCAAGGGAAACTGAGGCACAGTGGCGTGCCCAGTGCCAGAGTGGCCACACAGCCTGTGACTCCTGGTCCTGGGTGGGAGAGGCTAGAAAATCCCATTTTTGCTCCAAGCCAGCAGGATTTGGAGGCAGGGAGTGGTTTTGCAACACCCTGTTCCCGTTCAGCCTGGCTTTGCTGCAGGCACCTCTGTGCCCCTGAGGCCAGCCCAGAGCCCAGCTCACCTGGGGACACTGGGGTGGCCAAAGCCTGGGGGGGTTGGGAGAGCAATGGCTCTGGTGGGATATTGGCTGCAGGTGGAGTGGGGGGAGCAGGTGTGGGTACTCGGTGCCTTTTTGGGAACCCACCCATGGGTGGGGATGAGGTGGGGCTGGGCTGCTGCAGGATTTAGCTCCCGAGAGGGAGGGAGCAGGGAGGGGGTTACAGAGGTGGGGGAGTCTGCTGGGGTCTGAGAGCTTTGCTGTGTAATGGGGGTGCTAGGTCTCTGCTGCCCCCTCCCGGGGTGGTTTTGGCTGGGGTTCCTCCAGCTGAGACCTGCACATTGCAGACCCAAAGGCCTGGGTGGGGCCAAGCTGGGTGCTAGGGGCCACAGCATTGGTTTGGGGAGGGCTGTGGTGGCTGTCGGGCAGCTCAGTGGTGATGCTGGTGGTTGTTTATCCCTAAGCCTAGAAACAGGATGTATGGAAAAGCTCTGCTGTGCCTGGGAAGGAAAGGGAGGGGAGAGCCAGGCCATTCCCTGCAGTGGAGCGGCACGGATGCTCCAGCTGCACCCAGAGCTGGGCTGGTGCTCAGCCCTGAGATGTCCCTATCTGGGCTGCGTGGCTGCAGTGGGCCCTGATGCCAACCCCAACACCACCCCTTCCTTCCCAGCTCACTTGTGACTCCAGCTGCTCAGTAGTAAGGACCCAGCAGGAAGGACCGAGGACCTGTGCTGGTGGCCTGGGACAGGACGGGACTGGACAGAGGCAGGTGAGCACTGAGACTGTTGGCTTGGGTACTGCTGCCCAGTGCCCTTGGGTGTCCTTGTCCCATGCTCTGGCCTTTCCCCCCCCTTCTCATGGGCAGGTTGGGGAGCGGACATGCCTAAGGAAACAGCTCCTTTGCCCTAGAAGTGCAGCTTTTCCTGGGGATTTCCTGGCTGTTGCAAGATGGTGCATGAAAGAGGCTGCAGCTTCTTGCCTAAGGCGCTGGTGGTCCTAGAAAGAAATTGTTCCCATTTGAAGGAAAAGGGAGCACTGCTTTGAAATCACTTCCCACCTCTGCAAGTGCAGGTTTGACCCTGTGTACCTGCTGGGTCCCTTTGTGTCCATTGAGGTGCCAGCACTTGGGCAGGCTGGGGACATCAGGTGGGGCTGGTGGAGGCAGAAAGGTGCTTGAGGTTTGGGGAAGGCGCAGGGCTCCATGTGAGCAAGGTGCAGGGAGGCACTCAGGGTGCAGTGGAGGCTGCGCTGGGGCTGTGCAGTGCTGTGGGGCTGGCCCCACATGCTCAGCCTTGGCTCTTCCCCGTTCAGAGCTCTGGGAGCAGACGCACAGGTACCACCTGCCTCGCGCTGCCACATCCAGCATCCTTCCTGACTGTGCCAGCACCTGGCAAGGAGCCCACAGCACCATGATGTCTCAGGCAGAAGGTACCATGAAGTCCTTGGTCTGCTCTGGGATGGCCACAGCCTCTGCATGGGGTCCCCAGCACTGGTCTGACCCCCAAATCAGCACTCATCTCCCATCCTGTTTAATGCTTGGATGGGGCCCTGCAGCCCTTCTGCTTCACCTGATCCTAAAGGCACCTTTCATCCCAAACCACTGAGGCACTGTGACTTGCAGGTGCTGGGCTGCTCTGGGGGGTGCAGGTAGCAGGAGCCCCTGTCCCCAGCTGCAGTGTCTGGGGATGGCAGCTGGACACAGAAGGGTACAGAAATGAGCACCACTGGGGAAGGGGTGGTACCCATGGTGTGAGGCTTGGGCTCAGCTCCAGCAGGCTCCACGTGTGGACCTCTCCCTCTGTCCCTGCCAGCAGGTGAGGAGGCTTTTGAATACTGCGATGTTGTCATCAATACCCATGAGAAGGTTTCAGACAAGTACACACAGCTGGAGAAGCTCGGAGAGTAAGCTGGGGTCCCACATCCCTGCCACCCCTGAACCATAGGGTCCCTCCATGGTGGTGGTGATGGCTCCTCCATCCCTCATGCTCGCTCTGTCCCAGGGGCAAGTTCGGGACAGTGTACCGGCTGCAGGAGAAAGCCAGTGGCAAGATTCGGGCTGGGAAGTATTTTCGGACACGGACAGCCAAAGAGAAGCAGGCGGCTCAGGCTGAGGTGGAACTCATGAACCTGCTGCATCACCCACGCCTCGTGCAGTGCCTTGCCGCCTTCCAGGGCCCTGCGGAGCTGGTGATGGTGATGGAATAGTGAGTGAGGGGCAGCGCTGGGAAGAGCAGCCATGTTGGGGAGGGTCCCTGTGCCCCAGGGTTCCGGCACGAGGTGTAGGGTGGATTGGGAACCTGCACACCCTGGGGACCTGGGTGCTGAGATGCACCCAGAGTGCGAGTCAGCTCCCTGGTGGGGTTTCCCCTCCTTGGGGCTGGCAGATCCCAGTGGAGTCCCCAGCACCCTGCCCGTTCCCCCAGTGTGGCTGGCGGGGAGCTCTTTGAGCGCATTGTGGACGATGACTTTGAGCACACGGAGCCCAGCAGCACCCAGTACATGAGGCAGATCCTGGAGGGGCTGCAGTACATGCATGGCCAGGCTGTTGTCCACCTTGACCTCAAACCTGAGAACATCGTCTGCGTCAGCCCGAGCAGCCACTGGCTCAAGATCATCGACTTTGGCTTGGCACGGAAGCTGGGTGAGCTTGGGGGTGGGGGGCGTGGGGGTCCCTGCTGATGCCAGAATGCTCTGGGGAAACCTGTGTGTCATCTGCCCTGCCTGAGAGGTGGGCAGCCTCACACCCCTGCACCTGGGGGTGCCCAGCACCCAGATCTGTGATGGGTCCTGGGTCAGTTCCACCTGGACACAGGGTTCACCCCCTGCCCAGGCAGAGGCATGTGTTGGGTGCCCTGGGGAGGTCCTGGCCAGGCACTGTCTCATGGGCCCCGTCTTCTCTGCAGCTCCAGACACCCCTGTGAAGGTGCTGCATGGGACCCCTGAGTTCATGGCTCCAGAAGTGGTCTCCTTCGAGCCCGTGGGGTTTGCTACAGACATGTGGAGTGTTGGTGTCATCTGCTATATCCTGTGAGTGGCCCCCTTGGTGACAGCACTTGGGCAGGAAAGGGGGTGAGCTGTCACTGATGTCCTCTGTTGTTCCCTCTCCAGGCTGAGTGGGGAGTCCCCCTTCCAGGGGGACAATGACATGGAGACACTGAGTAATATCACAGCTGCCCACTGGGAGTTCGAGGAGGAGACCTTCTCAGAGATCTCCCAGCAGGCCAAGGACTTCATCAGCCAACTACTGCAGAAGGACCCTTGGTAGGACCTTGGGGGTGGGGGTGCATCCCTACAGAGTGGGGCTGGGTTTTGGGGCAGGGGGAGCAGGAGGAGGCGCGAGCCCTATTGCCCTGAACACTGCATGGAGGGGGTTGCTCTATGCACAGCCCTCAGAGGTGGCAGGTCTGTGCCCAGAGCCACTCCCTGGGGCCATGCCAGCAGCCTAGGACCTGATGGCAGCCCCCCGACCACCTTGTTCACCCCCAGCTGTCGGCTCTCCAGCCCAGGGGCTCTGCTGCACCCCTGGCTGCAGCAGCCCCTGCCCAGCAGCACGAAGGCGCTGCCGAAGGAGCGGATAAAGCAGTTCCTGACTCGGCGGAAGTGGCAGGTATGTGTAGCGGACTGCGCCTGGGATAGAGCAGAGGATGCGGTGCTGGGCATTGCAGTGGGGCTCAGTGCTCCTCCTCTTCTCTCCAGAAAACAGGCAAAGCCCTACTGGCCCTCAACAGGCTCACCCTGCTGTCCCAGAGCCCGGATGGGAGAGCATCAGAGGCCCAGGATGAGGAAGGTGATGGCCCTGAACTGTTGGCTCCAATGCACCCCAACAACTCTGGTTCTCTCTGCTTTGCCACCCCCCACCTCTGCCCTGACCTGTTCTGGTGCCACTGAACACCTTGGGCATGTCCCCAGCATGGCATTTCTGCTCAGGGCCAACTTCAGTGCCCCAAAGCCCTCTGTCCTCAATGCCAAGGGGCCAATGCTGATGCAGCCTTGAACAGGCGTGTCCCACGCTGCAGCACTGGGATCTGTACGTGCTCCAGATCTCAGTGATCAGGAGCTGATCCTGACAGGGCCTGGCACGTGGGTGCCACATATGTTCCTCCAGTGGAGGAGGAGGGTTGAATGCAGGTGACTCCTCACTGTTCCCTCTGTCTATCTGCCCATAGATCCGTGCTGCAGCCCAGAGGAGGACCAAGCCTCTGAGTCTCTGCCCCAGCAAGGTCCCAGCTTCTCCAAGCCACTGATGGACAAAGAGGAGGTGGAAGGTGGGAGCATCGCGGCTGCAGGAGAGGCAGAGAGCACCACCAGTGTTGCTGTACTGCCCCAGCCCCGGGCCACCTAGAGCTGGTGACAGGTGATAAGAGTCACAGGGACAAAGCCTTCTTTGGGCCAGACTGTGGTAGGCCCAGACCCATGGTGTCCCTGTGCTGGTGTGGGGACAGGTGTGCCTGCTGTCCCTAGCAAGGAACCAGTGCTCCTGTCTACATGGCTGCCTGGGCTAGGGCTATAGCCTGGCTCTTCTCACCGCATGTTTTATGAGCCCAATAAAGGACTGACGATCTCTTCACTCCTGGTGCTGCTCCTTTCTCCCAAAATCATGGGGAGAGGGGGGAACAGCTGCCCAAGCTGTCCCCACCCTTTGGGAGTTGGCAACAGGCTCTCCCTAGCCTGGGCCACCACCCTGCCTTCTCCAGGAGGGAGGCTGGCTCTGTGCCCTGGGGACAGGGACTGACTTGGGATGGCTCCAGGTGAAGTCCCTTGCTAGGAAGTATCTTCCCTCCTCTGAGGGCTGAAGGGGGTGGCACTGTGCTCTGAGCCCATAGGGAGCCTGGGGATGAGGTTGGAAGGGACCTCTGGGTCTATCTGGTCCAAGCCCTTGCTCAAGCAGGGCCACCTAGAGCCAAGTAGTCCAGGACCATTACCAGGTAGCTCTGATTTCCCCCATAGAGGGAGACCACAACCTCTCTGTGCATCCCATGCCAGTGCTCAGTCACCTGTACAGTAAAGTGCTTCCTGGTGTTCAGAGAGTACCTTCCATCATTTTCATGGCCCTTCACTGAACTTTCATCTGCAAACTTGCTGAGGGTACTCTCTGCCCCATCATGCAGATCATTAATGAAGATGCTGAGCAGGACCAGTCCCAGCATTGACCCCTGGGTTACTCTGCTAGTTACTGGCCTCCAATCAGACTTTGTGCCACTGATTGCCATCCTCTGGGCGCTGCCATTCAGCTTTCAAGCCACCTCACTGTCCACTCATTCAGCCCACACATCAACAGCTTGTCTGCGTGGATCTTTCAGGGGATGGTGTCAAAGGCCTTACTGAAGCCCAGGTAGATGATATCCACTGCTCTCTCCTTGTCCACCAGCTCAGCCATTTCATTGCAGAAACTTAAGTTGGTCAAGCATGACTTTCCCTTGTTGAATCCATTCTTACTATTCCTGCTTATTTTCTTACCTTTCGTGTGCCTGGAAGTGGTTTCCAGTATTAGCTGTTCCATCACCTTCCTAGGGATTGAGGCAAGGTTGACTGACTTGTAGATTCCCAGGTCTTCCTTCCTGAAAACTGGAGTGGCACTTGCTTTTCTCCAGTCTTCAGATACTTCTCCCAGTCACCATGACCGATTAAAGATCATCAAGAGTGGCCTCACCGTGACATCTGCCATGGCACTCATGTGGTGCACCCATCAGGGCCTAGGGACTTGCATATGTCCAGTTTGCCTAAGTATTCCCTGACATGATCCTCTTCCACCAAGGCTACATCTTCCTTGTTCCAGCTTTTCCTGGTCTCTGCGACCTGTGATGCCTGAAGGCCAGACTTGCTGTTAAGGATGGAGGCAAAGGCGGCATTCAGTACCTCAACCTCTTCCCTGTCCTGTGTAGCCAGGTCTCCTGTTTCATTCTGCAGTGGGCCCGTATTTCCCCCTAGTCTTCCTTCTGTCACTGGTGTACTTACAGAAGCCGTTCTTCTTGTCCTTGACATCTCTGGATAGATTCGATTCTATTTGGGCTTTAGATTTCCTAACTTCATCCTTAAATGCTCAGTGTCTTTTTATTCCTTCCACGTTACCTGTCCTTGCTTCCATCTTGAGCTTGGAGAATGTGATCCTTGAATCAGAACCACCTTTCTCAGGCCCTTCTTCCCTCCAGGGAACTCATTATGTTTATTCCCCATGCTGCACGCATGAGTACAGAGGCATTTTAGAGAGGCTCCCCAGCACATTGTGTTCCTAGATACGGTTTGGGGGATTTCTCTGTAATGGTGCCTTGTGGGCACCTTCCTTGGTAATACCCAAGTGCTGGAGGTGACCCTGCTTAAGTCTCATGTTGTTAATGTTTGTGATCCCTCCCTGTCACAGCACCCTTTGCTCAGTGGCCCTGCCCATTGCTCCCTCATGGTGCTGCTGGTTATTCTTTCCCTCCTGTTACTCTCGTTATGCATCCAGCTATCCCTGGGGACTCTGGTTTCTTAGTTCCTGTGCTAACTCTGTAACCAGCAGGGCTGGAGGGGGCATAGAAACCGCAGTGTGACCTACAAACCTCACCTTAAGGAGGCAGCTTGGGCAGAAATCAGTATTTGGGAGCCCTGGGCCTGCTACGTCATAGTCTTTCCCTGCTCCTGGTGGTGCTGAGCAGCCTCTGGAGAGAAGCTGGCTGCTGCGCTCTCTCTGCTGCAATAAACCCACCCTTACTGTTCAAGCTGGGCTGGAGGCTGTTCTCTCCCAGTAAATGCTGAAGCTGAAGGGCTTGCAAAAGTACCCTTGTCTGAATGGTGCAGTCTTGTGCCCACTGCTGGGATGAGGCTGTGCAAAATAATGCCTGAGGCATGTCTGTAACCCTTTCTTCTCCTCTTCTTCCACTTCTCCTCAGGCCTTCTCTGCTGTGTGCTCCTGGGAGCCAGATGTGAGGCCACAAGGGGTTAAGAGGAAAGCGTTATTTTTATTAAACAGAACTGAATACACCCACTTCCACAACCACTGCAGAGGCATGTGTCCAAGTGCTCTGACTGGGATCACTCGTGATACAGATGAAAGGGACACCAGCTCTCAGCGCTGCTGCTGGACTGGCAACAACAATCCCGCTTTCAGATAGAGATAGTTTGCTGTTCCCTTTAGGAAGCTGATGGTCACCATGGCAGGAGACTTCTGCAGCAGAATTTGTCATGCTGCTGCAGCCCCCGGAAATGTTAGACAAGTCCAGGTGTCAGTGGTCCCTTGGTTGGGGTATTTCACGGCTCTTATCTGCTCTTCTCTGGGGCTAATGGGGAAGGATGCTGTGACCTTCCTGTCTCACTATCGCAGTGTGGACCCTCTTGCTGACAAGGCCTTATCAGCACACAGGCCTGGCTCACATTTTTGTGGCAAGAGCCTGTTCCTGTTAATAATGTCAATTGCTGACGGCTGCTTCTGCACACATTTGACCACGGGAAGCCAGCAAGCAGGAGACTGCTGCGGTATCACAGAGTTGTAGTGTGCTGTGCCCAGGATTTGGCCCTCTTTCCCGTTGCTGGAAACAACAGATGTACTGCAAGAAAGGCAATCCAGAAGGAACTTCATTCAGGAGCTGGTGCACAGACCTCCAGCCAGAGCACAGGGCAGCCCTTCTGGGGAGTGCCCATGTCCTGCCCTGGTGATGCCATCTTGACATTATTGTTGCTATGCATGCCGTGGGTCATTCCTAGCAGGGTCCAAACATGGTTCTTCAAAAGTTGTGTCAGGCAACTCCTGACAGAGTTCATCTACTTGCTGTCTCTTCCCTTAAGTGATGTTTTCAGTGGCAGAAGTGAACTCACCACTCTACAGAACCTGACAAGACAGCTGCGACAACCACACTTTTCATTCCTGACGACAGGTTCTGGCTGCATTCACAAGTTATACTGGTTTTGAGTTGGAGGAGAAGCTCCTTAGAAACATGCAAACAAACACATTCCGTATTCTATCCATGGTATTTGTCTTCCATTCCCAGAGAAACATGAGGAACCCTTTTCTCCTGTACTACTCCAAGTGCTTCTCTTGATACTCACATACATTGTATCCTAATTTCTACTCATTAATATCATCTGTTCCATGTTTTCTTCATTATACTGACTCTGGCTGATCTGAACTCACACACATCCCTTGGGAACCAAGCAGAATGCCTTCAAGCTGCAGATGATAAGCAAAACACCAAGTTACATATAATCAATCCCTTGATGAGCTATTTACCATGTGACATTACCAAAATATTTCTGGTTGGGAACTATGTTTATCTTAGTCTGTTTTTCAAACTACAGCCCTGAATATCTGTGTCACAGTGTTCAGACACAAGCCTTCTCTCTATAATCTTGTGTATTGCTTTGAGATTGTAGGTAAATCAATGTTTGCAGTGTAAAGTAGAGACAGAAGAAGCTGATTTATCTACACAAGTCTCTGTCCCTCTGCATACATTTCTTCTCCTTCCGCTGCTTCCCATGGCTTAACACAGAACAATGAACGCTTGCCAGAGAAAGCAACAGACTAAATGAAGAGTGGAGTTATACCTGGAACTCATTACAATCACTGAGAAATTCAGCAGCACTGAAAATAGAAATCCAATTTCAGCTCTCATAAGGAAAGAATTAACAAGTGATCCTTCGACCAAGACTGACTCTTGCTCTTGTTTACCTTCACTTCAGCCACACCACTTGACAAATTTGTGTATCTACACGAATCATTAGATACCTTCCAGCAAGGTAGAAAGGAAGAGTGGTGCAGCTGGAGAACCTTAAGAAATGGTTCTCTTATCACAAATACTCTTGGGTCCAGCTCCTCAGAGGTACATGAGGTACAATTAACTGTCTGAATACCCTCGAAGCTCTGAACCTCAATCCTTCTATGCCAAGTTATCATGAATATATCATGTTTATTTTGGGCTGCAGAATCTAGGCACAAGAATGATTATTTGGACAAGCAAATATTGCCTGGGTAGCACTAACATCAAGAAATACTCTTTGTGGAATCCCTCCTTCCTGCAAATTCACAGCAGGGGAAAAAAAATGAAAGAGTATGATTTCCTGCTCGGGTATTTTGCTGTGAATTGAAATCAATCAAGATAACAAAACCTAAGTCTGAAGTCAATCTTAGTGTAAAAAATCAGCATCAGGCAAATACTGAAGAAGATTATTTGAATATGTCATTTCTAGAATGCTTTTTTAAGGACTATTATACCCGGAAGTGAACAGCTACCAAGCGATTTGGATTGTGAGATAAAAGCCTTCATGTATCACAAATAAAATACCAGAAGACTGGTGAGAGAAGACGTGGAGTATGAGGACTTAGTAGCAACAGATTCAAAGACACTTAAATGAAGACAGAAACTGTAAGTAATAAAGGAAGCGTTTAAGAAAAGAAAAAGAACATCGGTAATACCTGAATAATCATGACACTCTCATCTTTCAGCAAGGCACAGCTGTGACTTACCATGTTTTTCCAACATGTTATACACACGGTTCTCTAAATCTGTTTTACTACTGTAACAGGCCCCATCCTTTAAACAAATTACATATTAAAAAATTACCTCATTGAAATTCTTTATTACGTTAAGCTCAAGTCAAATAAGAGATCTGTCCCTCTCTTCGACTGGGAAGATCTGTCAGGGGCGAGCCCTGGCCCTTACAACAGCTTGCAAGTCTTGGCTCCACAGAGACTCTGGCACCCCTGTATGACAGAGAATGCAGGGACAGCTCCGGCAGCCCCCCTGGCCCCACCACGGCCTCCTCAGCCTCTCCCCAGCTGCCCTGCCCCTCACATCCACGGGTGCCCAGGATGGCACCTACAGGCAGCAAGCGCGGCCGCCCCTCACATGTGCCGCCATGTCGGCTGCCTGAATCGCCTGAGGCACCTGACGGCAGTTAGCCTCAGCCGGGGCACCTGCTAGGCCCACCCCACGCACTCAAAGGGATTGGCCAGCTCCTGAGCGACGTAACCAATGAGGAGCAGCCCAGGCACCTCGCACCTTCCCGCACCGCGTGGCAGACCCGCTCTGCCACGAGGCGCTGCAGTTCCGAGAACCTTATTGGCTGTGGGACAGCCAATGAGTGACCACCATGGTCTACTCTGCCCGGAGACAGCAGCCCAAGGCGCTGCCTCCCCTCAGGCCCAGTCATCGAGGTCGAGCTGAGGTGACTTCCCTCACACGACGGGTTTGCCGCCATTTTAGTCCGGAGCCTGTCAGTTTTACACCCAGTTGTCCCGGCCTTTTCTCTCGATGCCCACCCCATGCCAGTTCTCCCAGGGCTCCTGGGGCAGCTCGGTCCCGGGCTGGTCCCGCTCGCCCCTCGGTGAGGGTGGGAGACGGCATCCGAGGAGGCGGCAGCAGAGCTGAGCCCGACGCCCGCCGGGGAGCAGGCGAGGGGTCTCCCCTCGGGGCTGGGCGCCATGTCCTGCCCACGGCAGAGAGCCTGCCTCGGCCCGCGGCGGCTGCGGCTGCACTACGCGCCTGGGGCCGAGGGAGGGCAGCAGGCGCCTGCCTTTCTCCGAGGGAGCCGGCTGGAGCCGCTGTCGTGGAGCTGAAGTGAGGGGTGAGCAGGACACCCCACCTCTGGTATCTCTGGCTCCAGAGCCAGGGCAGCCATATCCAAGCTGCCCCCAGCGCCCCAACGACCAGAACCGGGCCCCCTGTGTGCAGCTCTGTGCCATGCTCACAGTTCAACCTCATTAATGGTGGCACCACAGCACCAAGATGCCCCCAGATCCCTTGCAAAACACCACCCCGTGTGAAGGGGCGCACAGCCCAGTCCTCCTCCATGCGCAGCCCCCATTTCATGCCCTGCTGTCTCTGCTGTCTTCCCACCGTTGCATCCCCGTGGCCAGGAAACGGTACCGGTGGCCTCATCTCTGCCTCTCCTGGCAGTTGAGACCCCCAGCTGTCCCTCATCTCACCTCCTTCCTGCCCGGCCCTGGCCAGCCTGCTGCTCTGAGGGCACTTGCCCTTGACGTGGGGCACCCCCTGAGTCAGGAGGGCCTCGCTGGGCCCTTTGTGGTAACAGCCTGGCCCCTACCTGGCCCAGCAGGCAGCCTGGGGCTTGTCCTAGGACCCATCTCCCCCTGGGCAGGTCCATGCATGGTCTCCTGCATGGGGGGGACTCTGCTCTCACCCTGTACCCCAGCTGGGATCACAGGGCGTAGATTGCAGCCCTGGCACACTTTTCCGCACACGGTCAGGAAAGTGTTGCCAGCATGCACCTAACACCTGAACACGCGTGCTCTGACAGCACCCAGGTTTCCCCTGTCATGAGGCAAGATGCTCGCTGGGGGGTGACAGACCCAGCACACCCCACAGAGCCCCTGTCCCTCAGCGGAGCTTTTCCCCAGAGTGATGAGTGAAAGCCCTGATCCATCCGGTCCCTGCACACAGTCCTGGTGACATCTGCCCTCCTGGGCCTTGCCCCACTCTGCTGGGACAAGGGGCAGTTGACATCCAAGCTGGGGGCAGCTGCCACCAGAAAGAGTGAGGCACACCTCTGTGACAGCCCTGCCCTGGGGCAGGCGTCAGGGTGGCTGATCCCCTCTCTCCGTCCCCACAGCTCCATCAGGGTCTGACTCATGGGGGTGGTTTGGCTGTAGCCACACTTGTCGCAATGCTTTCCCCTAAAAAAAAAAAGAGGATCTTAGGGAATTAAATGCAAAATATTTAATGAAATATTTAATGAAACGAAGGTATTTAAACTGCAAAGTCAAGCTCTGGAAAGTCAGAACATACCATAATATGGGTGACCCCAATTTCTGTGCCTGTGAGCTGCCCGTGGCTCGTCTTAGGCCTCCCAAGGCACAGAGATCAGTGCTCAGCGCAGGGAGGACACAGCAACACGCCAAGGTCGCATCAGGAATCTGTGGCAGCTGCCTCCTGCCGGGTTCCCACTGGATGTGTTGCGCATCTCCATGTGGGATCTGGGGTTTTCAGAGGATGGGAATGGTTTGGGGCCATGCAGTGAGCGTGGCTGTTAATGATCCCTGCTTTGTTTTTGCTACAAGGGTTGACAGAACAGGTCTGGCACGTTCCCCCAGCACATGAGGCCTCTGGAGTGGCAAGTGGCTTACCCTGACACCTCTGCAGGTGACCAGGACCGGCACACCTTGCAGAACAGGAGATGCCGTGAGAGCCGGATGGACACGTTAGTGCCAACATCTGCCCCAGGCAGGTGAGTGGGGCTGCACGGGGCTTCTGGACCTCGGCAGTACGTGCATGTGCCAGGGGGACCCAGCGTCTGGCTCTGTCCTCACATGGCCCTCAGCAGATCTTTATCTCCATCTCTCTTATCTGGCACTGGGGAATAATGTGCTCATGTAATGGCAGTGATTCGGGGCTACACGTATTGATGCCAGTGCAGCAGGAGCCATGAGGAGATGAATTGGTCCTTGCTCTGCCAGGGCTGTCAGGAGGCAGGAGCCGCATGCTAACAGGGTGAGAACAGCTGCCTCATCCTCTCCTGTGCTGAGGAGGCCAGGATCCTCTACCAAAGGCGACGGGTACCTGCGTCAGCGGAGGTGTCTGTCACAGGCAGCTGCCCTCGCCTAGCATGTGTCCCCACCAGGGTCCCCTGTCCTTGCTGTCAGCCCCTAGGGAGGTAGGTCCAGCCGTGGAGACCCAGGCCCCCGATGGGGCCCTGGGCAGCGTCACACGCTTATCCCTGATTCAGAGGCACAGATGCCATCCTACCCCCAGCCCGGCAGTGTGGCCATGTCCCCCTGCCAAGGGCTCCATCCCCTGTTGCTGGAGCTGCTCAGGAAAGCAGGACAGCCCGGCAGGGTGGGGACAACAGAACCTAGCTTCGGGCTGCCCTGCCCAGGGAGGGCTGCCCAGGGCTGCAATGAGTTTGCTCTGCCTCAGCTCGCCCTCCCTTGGCAGCCGAGGGGAAAAGAGGAAGCGGGGAGGGACCCCAAACCTCCCCAGCCCCAGCTGCCTCCCTCCCTTCCTTAAAATAATAAGAAGAGTAAAACCAAACCAAAAATGCAACCCAGCCCCGCGCAGCCGTGGGCTTTGGGACCCTGGAGCCGGGCTGCGGCGGAGGGGCGGCAGGTGCCGGGGATGCTGCGCGGAGCCCGGGG
>VXAL01012989.1:190485-239260 GCA_013399475.1 Chauna torquata | reverse complement strand
CCGGCAGCCCATGCCCGCCGCCGCCGAGCTGGAGGAGCGCTTCAGCCGCGTCCTGGTGAGTCCTGGCCGCGGGGAGGGGGCTGCCCGCAATCCTGCCTGGGCTTTTTTTCTTTTTTTTTTTCATTTTTCTCCTGTTTTTTTTTTTTCCCTCCCCTCTCCCGGCCCCGCGGCGTGGGCCGTCTCCTCCCGTTGCTCACGGGGAATGCCCCGGGGATGCCCCGAGCTTGGTGCTGCTGCGCTCTGCCTGCGCTCTGCCGGGAGGCAGTGGTCCCGAGTGGCTTGGGTGACCCTTCCCTCCAGCTCCCGGACCCCCGGGGAAGCTCCGAAACCACGGGGACGGGGTGGAGGAGCCGGCGGCAGGCCCAGAGCCAGCAGCGCGTAGCCAGTGAGCAGTGCCAGCCGCACACGCTGCAGCGAGCCGGTGCTGCAAATGTCAAACTGCCTCGCTCACCTCCTCCCCATCTGCCTGGTGCTCCTCTCCGGAACATCCCAGCAGCTGCCGCGTTCTGGGATCTCTCCCTTCCTCTTGCTTTCCGCATCTCAGCCCTGGGGTGAGGATGGGGCTCCTCTGCCCCAGCCTCGCTGCATGGCCTTGGGCAAACCGCCCGCTTTCCCTGTGTCGCGGGGCCATGCAGCCCCACCACTCCTTGCGGGTGTCTGTGCAGCTCTGTGAAACGCTCAGGTAGGCAGAGCAGGAGATGAGCCGAGTGTTGGTCACCAACGACACTGGGCTGAGCTGCTGGCTGCTCCGCTCTATCCTTGGGAGGTGGTGGACTGCCGTGACCTTCACTGTCCAGCTGTGCTGGACGTGGTCCCCACGCATGTGCTTTCCCCCGCGTTCAGCGACGTGTCCTTTCCCTCTGCAGCCCCGGAGCGCGGAGGCGAGAGCAGCACAGCTGCCCTTCCTGCAGCAGCCCCACGCACCAGGGAGCTGGTGCACACTCTGAAGGTCGTGGTCCTGTGTCCCCACGCTCCCCAAAAATGCACTGTGGCAGAGAGTCAGGCTGGGATGAACACACTAGGAGCAGGGAAACATTTGCTGCTTTAATCCCCTTATCACCTCCACGAGAAAGAGCCCACGCTAACCTGAGCCTGTACAGGAGCAGCCGCTCTGCTCCAGCTGCGGACAAAGGCTCCCGGCTCCTGCGGCTGCCGTTACACAACGAGGTCCGGAGCAGCACCGGTGCCGTGACCTGAGCCGCTCTGCAGCGCGTGTGGCCCCGCAGCAGTCGGGACCCGCTGCCCCGGCCCGCCTGGCCCCAACACGGGACTATTTACAAGCTTTTCTGTCGCGCTGCAATTATGGGAGGATTATTGGGGACAGGCATCACAGCTGAAGTGTCTGCTTTGCCTGCAGCCACAGGCTGCGACTTCTCTGCTGTGGAGAGCATCTGATTCGGCTTGCTGTGACTGCAGAGGGATCATTGCAAGGGGCTGTGCAACACCAGGTCTGCACGGTGCTTCTGAGAGCCCCAGGATGGGGCTTTGCTGTCCCGCAGGAGTGGCTGCGTGACTCCTCGTGTGTCCACAGTGTGGTGTTGCTTTGGGTGTGGATGACAGTACAAGGTTGAGATTGTGGCTGTGCCTATAATGGCTCCAGGGTGATGCACGTGGTGGTTGCAGAAGGGGGCTGGCAGCTGGGGGCTTTGGGGTTCTTCTGCTGCAATTACAAGGCCTCAGGAAACATCACTTTTTCCCGTCAAGATGGGGCCCAGGTGTCCTCTGGGGGGTTCAAAATCCTGAACTGAAAAGTGATCAACAAGGGTAAAGTGGTGATCCAAACTCTCACTGTGACCTAAGCCTCCTTGATCCCAAGGAAAAGCCCTGGCGGGGAACTGCTGGGACGAGCGTTCCGGTTTCAGTGACACGGGAACTGGACATCTTGTGAAATTGGATGTCCCAATCTCTCTTCCTCCTTTCAGAGGCTCCCTTCCCCCTCTTTCCACCATCCCTACTCACGGTGGCATCAGCGGGGGGAGTGGCAGGACCCCCACAACAGGGGGACAAAGGGCCGCTCTGCCTTCAGCCACCCCAGTTGTATTTTTAATCATCTTTAGGGACCCACGGTGTTCATGGATTCACTTCTCATCTGCAAAGGGTGTGAGAATAGCGGTGGGGTGTGAGCTAGCAGGCTGGAAATCTCCCTGTACTGTTGCTGGGGCATGATCTGGGACCACCACATGGTCTCGGGTACGGTGACGTAGCAGGAGGGCTGCTGCATCCCGGTGCCGTGAGAACATGTCAATGCAAACCAATTTCTGGCCAGACGTCCAAAACTGGGAGAGCTAATAGGAAAAATCCAGGCTGACAGGCAGCCTGAGGGGCTGCTGGGCCAGTGGCAGAGTCCTGGGGGTTCAAACTGCCAGGAGGGAGGTGAGGAATAAACCTGCTGTGTGCTCAGAAACAGGGAATTTGGTTTTATTCCAGTAATTCTGGCTTATTCCCAGCTAGGGCACTGTGGCAGGTGCCACTTTGGCAGAGGGACAGCAAAGTTGTCCCTGTGCCAAGTGATGTGGGACACGCCAGTGTGGCTCTGGAGTTTGGGGGTATGGGACAAGCGGAGGAAGGAGACAGTCTCTGGCTGCTGAGCTGGGGACGTGCAGATGCTTCTGCTCAGGGCAGCCTTGTTTTTCCTCTTTGTACGTTGAGAGGTAACCAAAGGTTCAGGAATGGCTAAATGAAACCGTGAGTCGAGGGTGTGGTGGAGGTGAGCAGCACCTGGGCTGCCCAAGCATCCAAAAATAGGTGGAAGTCCTCTGGGATGGTGGCTCTCAGCAGACAGGGGACAGAGGTGGCCCTGCCATGAAGCTTCCTGCTGAACCACGGCAACTCCCCGCTCTGCTAGTCCGCGGGGTGCTGAGAGCTTTGCTTTGGCCTCTCTCAGGACCTGGAAGAGAGATCAGCTGCATCTGAAAGGGCAGAGACCTAAAAGCTCTCTCTGAGCCCTTGAAGAGCCAGGTGGAAAATTCCCCTGAGCCCTTGTTTGGCTCCTGGTGCCACTTAAAAACAGCAAGTGCTCTGCGAAATCAGGGCAGCCTGTAGGCCAGGGATTAAAACGGGGAGACCTCAAAACTTCGTGTTGTGGCAAGATCCTTGTGTGCCGCAGGGCCCCGCGTGGCCACGAGCCGCTGATGTGCGTTTGCAGTCGTCCGGGTGAACTGGCAAACGTCACCGCTGCAGATGTTTGCAGATGTGCCGCTGGCCAGAGCACAGCGGTGAGGCCGACCGGCCGACCAGCAAGCCCTGGCTGCGGCCGCAGCGTGAGCTGGGTAAATGTCACCCAGGACAAAAAAATGATGCCTGGCTTTCTGCCGGATCCATCCCCAGCCCACTCCCCACACGTACAGGGCTGGTGCAGCTCAGTGGGATGCGGAGAGGCAGAGCTCCGTGGTGGGCTGGTGTGATGCAACTCGGCATTGCCCACAGAGCTATCGGGGCTCCTGTGTGGAGCGGGGATCCCTCTGCAGCTCTGCTGATGTCCCCAGTGTCCCCATGGAGGGACACGTGTCCCGCGCGGCCCTGAGGTAGGAAGGAAGCCAGCCCGTGCACTGAGGGCTGCTGCGCATGGCTGGATCAGGCCTTGGCTGAACTGGGAGGGCGTCCCAACGTGGGGATCCCCCACCCCGCCGGCGCAGAGCAGGCGGACGCTCGGCGGGGAGGTGAGCGTGGCTGATCAGTCTCGTTTCCCCACCGTGTGCTGAGAGCAGCTTCTGTTTGTTCTTAAAATAGAGCCGGGAGCAGCAGGCGGCGGGGAGGCCTTGGCCACAGCCGCGCGCAAGCAGGCGCCTGTCCCTTAGCAGCTCTTCACCTCTCTTGGGGTGGGCTCCGGCTGCCGGTGGGGTCCTGCCTGCTCCCCTGCCAGGTTTTTTCCCTCTGGCACATGGCAGGCTTGGGACCTGGCCACGGCTGGCTCCGGGGACTCCCTCGCAGGGTGAGCTGGTCCTGGGAGCGTTGCCCAGCCCTGATTGCTGTGTGCTGGGGTTTGGGAGAGCCCAGGCAGTCCCAGTCCTGCTGGGTGCCTGGCACTGAGCCTCTGGAAGAGGCTGTGGCCTCCGTGCCAGGTGAGGATAGGAAGGAGAGATGTGCTTCCCGGAGTGGGGATGGCTCTGGTGACAGTCACTGGAGGGGACAGCATGGGAACGCTGGTGCTGCAGAGCCCCAAGCCCTGCCTGGGCAGGAGCATCGTGCTCCACAGCCACGAGGGATGGAGCGTCCTGGGAGCAGCGTGTCCCATCGGCTGCCAGCCCAGCCACCTGGTGACGTTAGTCTTTCCTGTGGCCGAGCGGTCGGAGAAAACCTCTAACGCACCACCTCAGGTCTGCTCCGGCTCCTTTCTTGTGCCAGGCAGGGGGCTGCTGCTTCGTGCCATCGGCTGCCACCTTCCCCCTCCTAGGGGTTCCCCTGCGTGATGGGAGGAACCACACACAATGGGCTCAGCCACAGGGCTCCCTGGGGACCGATGGCCCTCGGCAGGGGTTCCCCAGCCTCTCCCAGGCCATGGGGTGCTTGGGCTGCGATGTTCTGCCGTACCACGTGCTGTCTGGCATTTGAGGTTTTACGCTGGGATGGGAGCTGCTTCCCATCCCTGTTGCGTGGTTCTGCATCTGCCATGTGCCCTGACGCTGATGCACACACACAAATCTGCAAGTGAGCCTCCAACTCTCGGCCAAACGCAGTGGAAGACCACAGCCCCACACACAGTCCTGCTCCTCCCCGCTCTCTCCTGCTCTGGTGCCATCCCCATGGCTCCCAGCTGCTGCGTGCAGCTCCCTCCCGGCCCCGCGCAGGCTGAGAAACCACAGAAGACGCTTGAGCAGCTCGGCCGTGATCCCTAAGCAACGGCCGTCTCGTTTCGGTCTGGTTTTCGCTTGAGCCCATCGGGCAGCCAACCAGCGCCGCGTGTGTTTTGCAGAGCAAACACTTCCGTGGCGGATGCTTTTAATTTTCTCTCTGGCTGGGTGCAGAGATTGGCCCTGCTCATCTCTGCCTGCTCAAAGGCCACTTGGGGGGTGCGCAGCCCCTGTTTGTGTGCGGAATAAAAAGGGGGTGCCTGCCACCCAAAATAGCTCTGTCTGCCCAGCAGGGGCCCTCTGCGCAGCCTCGGCGCTGTGATTGGTGCAACAAGAAAAGGCCTTTTCGTAGCGNCCCCATCTAGTTTTAGGTGCAGGGTAAATCCTGGCACAGCCCTGCAGCAAACTCTCCCTGTGCTGCCTTTGGTTGAGGTGGGGGTCCTGGCCAGCCACCTCCTGGCCCAGGGCATCGCTGAGATGTCACCACAGGCCCTGGGGACCTCATGTCCTAGAGGGATGCCGGGGGGACCCTTGGTGGTGTCTGTTGAAGATGTCAGGAGCATGGGGGGCTGTGACGCTGCTCGGCGTCTGCGCCCGCCCTCGCAGGCTGCGTGGTCTGGTCCTGGCGCGCCCTGTGGCACGGCGGGGTGGGGAAGGGCTCGACGCAAGTCCCGGGTGCGATGAGGGTCCTGAGCTGCCGGCCGGGGGGGCTGGATGGGGATGAGAGGAGGTGTGATGTGATTGCTGGGCTAAGTCCCTGTGTCCCCTCCATCCTTGTCCCTGCCATCCCGAACCCCCAAGGACGAAGAGGAGGAGGACTAAATCCTTGCTTTACCACCTCTGAGGCCACCCTGCCCCACGTCTCCCACCCTGCCCTGCATCTCCAGTGGCACCAGGGCCCCCGGCAGGAAGCGAGAACCGGTTTCTTTGTGCTCCTGACTGACGCCACGGACCACAGCGGAGCGCCCGGGGTGGGAGGCCACTTCCTCCCCCCGCACCACGTGCCCCCGCGGGGGAAGGCAGCCACCACCCAGCTTCTAACCCGAACGGTGCCACATCCTGCCACCGGGCCCAGCCTGCTTGTAGGGGAGGGGAAGGGGGGCCATGCCAGCCTCACTGGGGACAGCAGGGCTCGGTGGCAGAGCCCGAGCATGGCCACCTCCATAGGGGCATCCCTGGCATCCTGCACTCTGCCTGCATCCTTGGGGCAGGGAGCCCATGGGAGGCCCTGTCCCACCAGTGATGCTTGTTCCTGGCTTTTCGCGTGCGGTGAAATGAGTCCCTGCAACATGCACAGCCTTTCGCACGAGCCAGTGCAAAGCTTACAGGGAGGGGACCACGAGGACAGGACTCCCCAGCAAAGGGGACACCAAGGGTGGCACTGGGCTGGGCCGGTCACCCATGGCGAGTCCCGTGTGCAATAATCCAGGACGTGTTATTGCAGGAACAACCCGGGACGTCCGGGCTCTGCCGCCACCTTGCCTGCCTCAGGACCTGTCTGGCTGCTCCGATGCAGCCCCAGCGGCCTCGCAGCGAGGCTATTTCTGGCCTCGCAGCCTAATTTTAGCCTCACTGCCGAGCTATCCTGCATGCTGCCGTGCGAGCTGCCTGCTGCGGGCAGGTGGGAGGGAGCAGCCAGGCTCCGGGCAGCCTGGCCAAATCCAGCTGAATACTGGCCCGGCACGGTGGCGTGGGGCTCCAGGCAGCTTGATGACCATGGCTTCGGCCTCCTTGTGGTTTCCTTTCCGCCCATATCACCCTGTTTTGGTTTGTTGCAAAAGCAGCCTGACAGGTACTTGGTGGAGGTGGGCGCTGAGGTTTCTGCTCCTTCCCGGTGTGTTGGCACCTTTGCTCCTGGACGGGCTCCTCTGTGGTTACCTGCGTCCCTCCCTGCTCAGCTCTGATCCAGACCAAGCCCCTGTGGGATGCCTTTTCCCCAGGGATGTGGGTGTTCCAGGGGCCAGGGCAGCGCCCAGTGGTGTCTGCACCCAACATCCCTGTGCTGGGGAACCCCAAAGCTGGAGGTTAAGGTGACTCAGAGGAGGTCTGGGGCTGTGCACTGTCTCCATGTTCCATCGCTCCGTCTTGCCAGGCCATGGGCTCTCTGGGCAAGCAGCAACCTCAGCTCCTGCTTTCCTTAGGGCTGGATCACCGAGAAATTGGTCTTTTGGGAAATTAAATCATCTTTGACCCAAGCTGAGCTCCCTGAATTGCTGAGGCGTGCGTGCAATGCCGCTGGCACAGTGGGTGGCCCGTCCGAGGCTCTGCAGGTCACCCCGTGATGTCCCTTCAAGGCCCCATGTGTCCCCTGCAGGCAGGAGCTGAGGTTGGGTTGCCCTGGAGCCCCTGGCCGTGGTGAGGAGCAGTTTCGGCATCCGCCTCATGCCGTTCGGGGGACGGAAACCACGTCACGTCCTGCTCGGGCGGCCCCAGGCGGGTGGCAGCGGCTGTGGAGAGGCTGGCGTGGGGTGGGGAGGTGGCGCGGCGGGGTTGCATAACGCTGGCACGAAGGGACGCAGTGACACGCAACACCCTGCCCCGAGATCGTGGCTCTAAAGAAACGCTGACTTCACCACCTGGGCTTGTTGCGTGCCCGCAGGGGCAGCTCAGAGCTGTCTGTCACCCTCAAGCTGTGGGGAGCCAGCCACATCTCCAGCCTGTGTCCCCATCCGGGGCGGCTGAGCAGTGGCCAGAAGGCTCAGCCGGGGATGCAATCTGGGCTGGCTGAGGCTGGGAGCACCATGTGCTCATGACATGGATTTGTGGCTCCAGTTTTCCCCCCAGCACCCCTTGTCCTGCCCTGTCCGCTACAAACACCTGGTGCCCTCTGCTATGGCAACCCCGGACACCCCCAGATGGGGACATTGCTGATGGGTCTGTGAAGCCGGATGGTGGCATGATAATACTCTGGGGACAGCATGTCCCCATGGTCCTGCCGGTGAGCAGGGACACTAGGTTCTGCATGAATGGGGGATACCACATCCCACAGAGGGGTTTCTGGGGGACACCCATGACCCTGACATCTGTTTCCCTGCAGAGCTCCATGAACCTGCCCCCAGACAAGATGAAGCTGCTCAGCCAGTATGACAATGAGAAGAAATGGGAGCTCGTCTGCGACCAGGTGAGGTCCAAGTGCTGCGGCACCTTGCTGGCCTGCTGCTGTCCCTGTCCCCAAACACCACTCACGACTGGTGGCCGCTGGCCTCATATCAGCCCAGCACATGCAGCCGGAGCAGCAGAGCTGAGTGCCGGTGTCCATCTCCATCAGCGAGACAGCAGCTTATTAACCTGATTAAACATTTATGTGCGACCATCTGCAGCACAGGGGGCGGGTGGCTGCTGCGTGCCTGGGCAGCACTGGGAGCCAGGACAAGGTGCAGAGTGGGGTGGCATTTCCCTGTGCCACGGGCAGGTGTCCTGGCTTCAGCCTCTCTCCATGGCTTGTAGGAGCGTTTCCAGGTGAAAAACCCACCGTCTGCCTACATCCAGAAGCTGAAGAGCTACTTGGACACGGGCGGCGTGAGCCGGAAGGTGAGGGCTCCCTTGCACCCCATGGGTCTGCCCTTGTCCCCCAGGGCCGGGTGTGGGGCCAGTGCCAACGGCTCTCCCTGTCTCCCAGTTCAAGCGGCGAGTGCAGGAGTCAACACAGGTGCTCCGGGAGCTGGAGATTTCCTTGAGGACCAACTACATTGGGTAAGGAGGGCGAGCAGGGGGTCCTTGGTGTCACCTGGCTACTGCTGCTGTCCCCAGCATAGCTGGGGCAGAGACTTATGTACTGGTGGCTTCTGGCCATGGGGGTGACAGCGGGATGTGGATGCAGGGGTTGGAGGCTGGTGGCCTCATCTTGCCTCTCTGGGATGGCTTTGATGGGAGGGTGGAGGTGCTGAGGCAGCAGCCAGCTGTGCCCTGGGTGCTGCAGGACCCAAACCCCATTTTGGCCCTGCCAGGTAGGTGCCACCCTGGTACCCCATGGGCACCAGATAGGTCCCTGGCCCCCCACCCTGGGTGCCCTGGTCCCTTGTGGCACAGGGTGCTGAGCTGAAGGTGCCCACGGTTCCATCTGGGCACGGGGACCCGCTGCCCAGGGCTGGGCTGTTCCATAGCGGTGGCAGGACTTTGTCCCCTGGGTGTCAGGAGCTGGGGTCTACGTGGCACCCACCTGCCTCGGAGATGTGGCACCACACAGTGGTGCCATGTCCCCAGCGTGTCCCAGCCTCACTGGGGACCTCTGGCCAGGGTGTGCTTTGGTGCCTTCCCTACCGCAGGGAGGCTCTGCTGGGGATCTGGAGGGGGAGATGGGAGGAAGAGGAGGGTTTGCAGAGCTCACTAACCCCTGTGCTCCCCAGCTGGGTCCAGGAGTTTCTCAACGAGGAGAACAAAGGGCTTGACGTGCTTCTGGAGTACCTCGCCTTCGCCCAGTGCTCTGTCGCGTATGTCCCCGCTGCCACTGGCATTCCGGGTGCCCCTTTTCCGCTGAGCCCCTGCCCTGGCGCTCCTGTCGCTGGGCTGGGATCAGCCTCCCCCTGAGCTCGGAAGGGTGGGGAGAGCTGGGGGGTCCCTAGCCACAGAGCTCCATGTCTGGGGGGAGCCAAGCGAGCTGAGCATTCCCAATGCCCCATTGCCCTTGTCCCCAGCCCCAGGGACCCCAGAGGTCCCCACATGTCTGCCAGCATCAGGGTTGCTGCTTGCTGATCTCTCCCTGTCCCCACGTGGGCCACCAGGTACGACATGGAGAGCACTGAGAACGGCAGCCCAGGATCTGACAAGGGCAAGCCCCTGGAGCGGTCGCTGGAGGATCTGAGCAAAAGCAACTCCTCGTCCCCCACGCAGGGCGTCTCCAAAGTGCGGCACCTCACCGTCAGGTAACACGCGGCCCCCAGGCGCTGGTCCCCGCTCTCCGCCTTGCTGCTCCCCGGCCCTGCCATGCCACGCCGTGCCGCGCCAGCTCAGAGATGGGCTCGGCAGGGAGACGCAGGCCTGGTCCTAGAAATGGGTCTCCATCACTGGGGGACCAGGGAGGGACAAAGCCATGAGTGCTCCCAGCAATGGATAAACCCTGCTGGGAGCCAAGGTAAAGAGCAGGGCTGGAGCAGTCCCCACTGCCCAGCTCTGCAGTCCCTGCAGCTCCCTGCTGCAGGAAGCCCTGTCCAAAACTGGGGTGGGGGGGTATCAGGGAATGAGCAAAAATCAGATCTGCTTGAGATTCTGGGGAGCAAATCCCCACCCTGCTGCTGCATCGAACACAGAAGCTGCTACTGGCGAGGGTTTAAAAACAGCGAGGGTTTGAAGATGACCGGGCCTGCGCCCTCTGAGCCGGTCCCAGCAGCCGGCGGCTCTTGCTTGCTAACCCTGCGGCCCTCTTCTAACCCCACTCTTCTCTTGCACGCTGCCGGGGGATGTGCTCACGGTAGGTGACGGGGCTGGGGCATTGGCGTGGCAGAGATGCCCTACCGGGGCTGTGCAGACCCTGCTGACTCACTACTGGCTCCAGTGTGCGGACGGTCCCTGTGGTCGTCCCCAGTGGGCAGAGCGGTCTGAGGGGACACCCAGCTGTGGCCACCCCGGGAAGGGAGACGGCTGCCATAGCGTGGCTCCCTTGGGAACGCGGGGCCCCTTGCTGCCTGCCAGCATCTCCAGGGGAGCCAGTGTCCCCCGTGCCCAAGGGACAGGTCAGGAGCGATGGCTTGGATGTGGCACCCGCGGGGTCCCGGCCCCTTGGCACGTGTCATGCCCCAACCTGGTCGCAGGCTCAGGAGGGCAGGACCGCTCAGTGCTCAGCGCCAGCCTCTGCGAGCGGCAGCAGCCGCCCCGCTTGCCCCCCACCCACGTCCCCCTGGCCCCCGGCTCCGCACCCTGGCCGTTCCGCGGGCCGCGCGGGAGCCCCGTTTCTCCCTCCTGTCCTGCAGGCTCTAATGCGCCTCCAGCTGCTGCCTCTCGAACCAGCACATCCACACCCTCCTCCACCACGTCCACCCCAGCGTCCCCTGCAGCGCCCCGGGCAGCGATGGGGACAGTTGCCCCAGGTCACCTGGCAGCTCCTACCCGCCCCGGTGAGCCTCCGAGACTGCCCATGTGTGGGGGGCACCCGGCCTCCCTGCCACCCCAGCCCCACTGCAGCCACCCCCAGCGCCTGGTGTCCCTTGGGCTTGTGGATGGGGATGGCCACCAGGCTGGATATCGGGGCTCCTTCCCATTGGGACGCAGCCGGCTGGGTCCCCTGGGTTTCTGCTGCTGGCTGGTGAGCCCAAGGCCACCAAGGTCACTGCCTGTCCCCCCTGCCCGCCCGCGCGCTGCCCCCGCCCTGCTTGCGCTGTGCCACGCGGCCGCCCCCGAAACCCCTGCTCAGCTGCCCTCTTGCCTGTGCAGGCTCAACCCCTCGCACAGCAGGAAGGCGCTGAGGAACTCCCGCATCGTCAGCCAGAAGGACGATGTCCACGTCTGCATCATGTGTCTCCGTGCCATCATGAACTACCAGGTGAGAGCTGGCAGCATCCTTGGGGACCCCCAAGGGAACCTCCAAAAGCTTCCAGCCCCTGCGGGGCCCCCATCAGGGTCAGAGTCTGGCTTTGGAGTGAGGTGGGGAGGACACATCCACTGTCCTCCAGCTGTGGTGGCGTGGGGACACGCAGCCTTTGCACTCAGATGTCCGTGCTCAGCCACCTGTCCCGTGGGAATATGGCATGGGACATATCACTAGGTCCTAGGGCACTCCTGGGGTGGGTAGGAGGATGTTTGACCCCATTAATACTCCTTTTTCCCCCAGTCTGGCTTCAGCCTGGTGATGAACCACCCGGCCTGTGTCAACGAGATCACCCTGAGCCTCAACAACAAGAATGCCAGGTAGGACCTGTCCCCTGTCACCTGTCCCCTCACCCACCCTGCAGCCCCGTCCCCCTCATGCCCTGTGTCTCCGCAGGACCAAGGCGCTCGTGCTGGAGCTGCTGGCCGCTGTCTGCCTGGTCCGAGGTGGCCATGACATTATCCTCGCTGCCTTTGACAACTTCAAGGAGGTGAGTCCCCAGCAGGGACACACAGTCCCTGTGCTGACCCCTGTGCTTGTGCCTCAGTTTCTCTTTGTGCAGCAGAGCCCTGCTCTGCTGGGACACCCTTGATCCTAAAAATGCCCATCTCATAGCTCATTTGGGGCCACTCCAGCTGTTGGGCTTGATGTCCCTGTGCCAGTACATGTCCCCAGGGCTACATCCCAGCTGGACCAGGGCACTGAGCAGCCCCCTGGGTGGCTGAGCCCTGCACCTGGCAGGGCTGGGATGGCATCGCCAGTGGGTGCCTCCTGCCCTGCCATCCCCATGGGTGCTGACCCTGGCCATGCCCCTCCCAGCCCTCAGCCACTGCTCCCACCCCAGGTCTGCGGCGAGAAGAACCGCTTCGAGAAGCTGATGGAGTATTTCCGAAATGAGGACAGCAACATCGACTTCATGGTGAGTGGTGGAGGAGGCTCGGGGCCCCTCCGTGCCCCCTGCCCCTGGCTGAGCTGGGCTGGAGACACCTGGGGACCCACGGTCTCCTGCCCAGGTGGCAGCTCCCGTGGTCCCACCAGGTCTCTCCGTGGCTACGTCCCAAGGGCTGCCAAGCTATTGTGCTCTCCCCAAGATGCTGTGTCCCCAAGAGCTGCTGGTCCATCGCCAGGATGCCGTGTCCCAAGGGCTGTCAAGCCTTTGGGCTGTCCCCAGGGCATTGTGTGTCCAAGGGCTGCTGAGCAGCTGGTCTGTCCGTGGTGCCCTGTGTCCCAAGGGCTGCCAAGCCAGCCTGCTGTCCCCAGGTCTTTGTGTCCCCAAGGGCTGCCGAGCAGCTGGCTGTTTCCCAGGTCCCTATGTCCTCAGGGCTGTGAAACCACCATGCAGTCCCCAAGGAATTGTGTCCCCAGGGCTGCCAGGCCACCGTGCTGTGCCTGGGGCCACGCTGAGCCTGCACCTGTCCTGCAGGTCGCCTGCATGCAGTTCATCAACATTGTGGTGCACTCGGTGGAGAACATGAACTTCCGCGTCTTCCTGCAGTATGAGTTCACCCACCTGGGGCTTGACCAGTACCTGGAGGTGGGTGAGCCTGCACCACCCCAAGCCTCTGCTGCGGCCGTGGCTCCCATCTCAGCAGTGGGACAGAGGTGGGTGGACACCGTTGTTGCCACTGGCTGTGACGGTGCTGCCTGCTGTCCCATGGCAGAACCTGCGTCTCACTGAGAGCGACAAGCTGCAGGTGCAGATCCAAGCCTACCTGGACAATGTCTTCGATGTGGGGGCCATGCTGGAGGACTCAGAGACCAAGACGGCTGTGCTGGAGCACATGGAAGAGCTGCAGGAGCACGTCAGCCAGGTGGGACGTGGGCGCGTGGGCAGGGGCTGCTGACGCAAGCCCCGCTTGGGGCGGGAGGCAGGGCCGGGCCACAGCGGCCGCGGCTGAGCAGCGACGCCTCATCCCCCACAGCTGACGGAGAAGCTGCAGGATGCGGAGAACGACTCCATGGCCAAGATAGCGGAGCTGGAGAAGCAGCTGAGCCAGGCGCGGCGGGAGCTGGAGGCGCTGCGGGTGAGCGCCCATGGGTGCTGCGATGCTGCTGGGGGCGGGGGGATGCATGGGGAACCCTGTTCAAGGGGTGCGTGGGGGACACTGGTGACATGCCGGGGTTTGTCGCCACTGCAGGAGCAGCTCAGCCCGCCACGGCCACCCAGCCCGCCGGCCCCACAGCCCCAGGAGTGCTACCGACTGGCGCTGGAGCGGCGGCTGGCGGAGCTGGAGGAGAAGGGGTTAGTGCAGATCCTGCGTGGGCCCGATGGAGACGTCGCCATCGAAATTGTCCCCGTTGTCATAGAAACTGCAGCATCCCCCGTGGTTACCACACAGGCCACCGCCACCAGCACAGGTACCACGGGTGCGGGGGTCCCCTTCCTGTTGGGGACAAGTGGCATAGAGGAAGGGTGGCAGCATGTTCTCTGGGTGCAGCCAGGGAAACTGAGGCAGGGAGCTCAGGGATGTGCCCAGGGACGTGGAGTCACTTGGTGGCAGAGGGGTCTTGGCAGTGGCACCATGTCCTGCTGTGGCATCAACTCACTCGCTTCTCATTTCTGTTTGTAGATGCTCCAGATCTGGCTCCGGTTCAAGCGCCATCTCCCCCACNGGGGGGCTGGAGGGTCCCATTCCACCCCCGCCACCACCCCCACCGCTCGGCAGGGAGCTCCCTGCTGGGCCAGGTGCCCTCCCCGCTGCTGGCGGTTCAAGTGAGTATGGCCAGGGGATGGGGCCCGGGGACAGTGGGGTTGTCCCTGGGGTGCCTCCAGCATTGGAGGCACGCTGGGGTAGGTTTGGGCCCCCCTGTGACGCTGCCCACCTCTCGCCCCGCAGTGAAGGTGAAGAAGCCGATCCAGACCAAGTTTCGCATGCCTGTCTTCAACTGGGTGGCACTGAAGCCAAGCCAGATCGACGGCACCGTCTTCACCGAGCTCAACGATGAGAAGGTGCTGCAGGTGAGGCCATGCAGGCACCCAGGGGTCAGGTGCAGGGGGCTTGGCGGTGCCCGTGCCCGAGTCCACGCCGCACCCGTGCTGACATTACCCCCTGCTGTCATTGCACCCATGCTGGCTTTGTACCCGTGCCCGCGCTGCACCCATCTGTGGTGTCGCTGGCTCACGTGGCTGCAGCCTTGGAGGAGCTGGAGGTCAGTGCCGTGGAGAGGGACAGCATGGGATCTGCTGGATGCAGAGCCCAGCCCTGTCCTCCTGTCACCCCATCCTTATCCCTTCACTCCGTCCTCAGCCTCTCGTCCTGTCCATGTCTTCTTCCCCATCTTCATCCTCTGCCTCCCTCTTGCTCCCCTCACCTTTTCCCCTCACTCCCTCATTAGCTTGTCCTTGTCCTCTTGTCCTGTCCCTGTCTTCATCCCCTTCCCCATCCTCATCCCCTCAACTTCTCCTCTTCCCCTTGCTCCATCTTCATCCTCTTGTTCTGTCCAAGTCCTCTGGCTCCATTCTTGTCCCAGATGTCCTGCGTCAGCTCCCAGCCATGCCCTCAGCCCTGTCTCCCTGCAGGAGCTGGACATGAGTGACTTTGAGGAGCAGTTCAAGACTAAGGCCCAGGGCCCTGGCCTGGACATCAGTGCCCTCAAGGTGAAGGCCACGCAGAAGGCCCCCAGCAAAGTCACCCTCATGGAGTCCAACCGGGCCAAGAACCTGGCCATCACCCTCCGCAAGGGTGGCCGCAGCGTCCAGGACATCTGCACAGCCATTGAGACGTGAGTGAGCCCTCCTTGGTGGGACAGGGACGAGCATGAGCCCAGCTAGATCCAGGACTTGGGATGGTGTAGGATGTGCTGGGGTTTGAGGAGTGATGGGACCCTGGGGTGATAGGGACCGCTGGGAGGGAGGTGGCAGGGGGCCGAGGGACCCGCTGCAGGATCTGGCCGTGCCGAGGGTTTCCCACCACCCGCTGCACCTGCAGGTACGACCAGCAAGCCCTGAGCCTCGACTTTCTGGAGCTGCTGCTGCGCTTCCTGCCCACTGAGTACGAGCGGACGCTCATCGGGAAGTTTGAGCGGGAGCAGCAGCCTCCAGAGGACCTCTCAGATGAGGACCAGTTCATGATCCGGTTCAGCAAGATCCCGCGCCTGGCTGAGCGCATGAACGTCATGATCTTCCTGGGCAACTTCAATGACACGGCCCAGCTGCTCATGCCGGTGGGTGTGGAGGTGTGGGCAGGGGGGACACAGCATGGCTGTAGGCGGCACTCGGGGGGGCTGCGAGGAGGCGGCATCCTGCAGCGAAACTCACACTCTTCCCCTCCCGCCCGCAGCAACTCAACGCCATCATCGCCGCCTCCATGTCCCTCAAGTCCTCCAGCAAATTACGCAACATCCTTGAGGTGAGGGGTGTGAGGCGGTGGCCCTGATGGGAGGACATCTGGCTGGGCTGGGTGCACGCAGGGTGCTGCCAGGGTGCATGTAGGTGATGCTGACCTGCCCGATGCGCCCCATCCGCGTGGGTGCGTGGAGCAGGGGCGTCCCCTTGCTGGTGTGCTCAGCCCCCCGGCACTGCCCAAGCCCTTGTGTCTCCACAGATCGTCCTGGCCTTCGGGAACTACATGAACAGCAGCAAGCGCGGGGCTGCCTACGGCTTCCGGCTGCAGAGCCTCGACGCGGTAGGTTTGGCGCGGGGCTGCCCTGCTGGTCCTGTGCACTGGGGGGAACGAGACAGTGCACACAGGCACTGTCACTGCACAGGGACAAGCTGTGGGAATGGAGGGACGCAGCGCCCAGCCATGGGATGGAGGGACATGGGAACCAGCCGTGGGGATGGAAGGATGCAGGAACCAGCTGTCCATGGAAGGATGCTGGTATTAACTGGGGGGACAGAGGGATGGAGGGACCAGCTGTAGCGATGGAGGAAGGTGGGAACCAGCCATGGGGATGTAAGGGTACGGGCACCAATTGTGGGGACAGAGGGCTGCCCTGAGCAGGGATGCAGTGGGGCAGTGGGGTGCGGGATGGGGCTGACACTGCTCTCTCTCAGCTGCTGGAGATGAAGTCGACGGACAGGAAGCAAACGCTGCTGCATTACCTGGTGCGGGTGATCACAGAGAAGTACCCTGAGCTGACTGGCTTCCACACTGAGCTGCATTTCCTCGACAAGGCAGGCACAGGTAGCACCCGTGGGCACCAGGCTGGGGACCACGGCAGGCTGCAGCCCCTGCCTGGGGACTCTCCGAGCCTGCCCTGACCCTGGCACTGGTTGCTGATCGCCCTCCCTGCAGTGTCCCTGGACAGCGTGTTGCAGGACGTGCGGAGCCTGCAGCAGGGCATGGAGCTCACCCGCAAGGAGTTCATGCGGCAGGATGACAGCCCCGTGCTCAAGGAGTTCCTCAAGGCTAACTCGGAGGTGATGGAGAAGCTGCATGCTGACAGCAAAACTGCCAAGGTGGGTGCTGGGGGCAGCGCGGGGAGGTAGGGCGGGACTGGGCCCCCATTCCTGGATGGGGGCACCCTGGGGTGTCCTCTGCTTATGCCTGTGCCCCAAGGGAGAGGCTGTGAGTGGGATGTGGCTCCAGCAGGACAGCCAGAGCCATGGGGGATGTGGAGAGGGGCACCGAGGTGACAGAGGCTGGACAGAGGGCGGTGGGTGACCGGGCACTGCTGCCAGGCCCCAGCCCCCAGATTGGGGTGTCTCTGCCCACAGGAGGCATACGAGTCAGCCGTGGAGTACTTTGGGGAGAACCCCAAGACCAGTCCCCCCACCACGTTCTTCCCCATGTTCATGCGCTTCATCAGAGCCTACAAGGTAGGAGGAGACGGGGGGGCCCTGTTTCTGGGGGTTGGGAGAGGACTTGGTGTTGGAGGGGGGTCTGATCCCACTTTGGGGTAGCCAGCCACAGCCACACATGAGGCTGGGGGCTCGTGGGACAGAGAGACCCTGGCACTCGGAGCTGCCCTTCGGGGCAGTTGCAGGTGCCAGAGTCCCTGCAGGTGCTGGGTTGGGGCGAGGCAGGGGTTGCCAGAGCCCCCTTGGGATTGCTGAGGAGTGCAAAGGGGGGGCTGCACTCCCACAGCACCACAGCAGGGCCCCCCCCAGCTCAGCATCCCCTCCCTGCACCTCTCCCAAGAAAGCAGAGCAGGACATCGAGCTGTGGAAGAAACAAGAGGCTGCGGCCAAAGAGGCAGAATACAGCCCCCCGGGCAGCGAGGACCAGCTCGACATGAAGGTACCCCGTGTGGGATGCTTCCCCGCGCTGGCGCAGGGCCCTTCAGCATTGCTTCCCTGCCAAATCCCACCCTGCTGCCCTACGGTTCCCCCGGATGAGGCCAGGAGGCAGCAGCCTGGCTCAGTGTCGCTGTGCCCTCGTGGGGCAGCCACACTGCACCCCGGAGCGGGCTGCGTTTTGGGGAAGGGCAAAGGAGTTCTTCCAGCCCGGCTGGGAAGAGCCTGGTGAGGGGTGGGAGGAGATGGGGGTGCAGCGGGAAGAGACGCCGTTCACCCCACTCTGTCCCCACCACAGTCGCCCATCCAGAAAGCCAGGCGGCAACAGATGGACATGATTGCTGAGCTGAAGAAGAAGCAGATGGTGAAGGAGCCACTCATTTATGAAGGAAAAGACGGTGCAATCGAGGATATTATTTCAGGTGAGGGGCCGGGTGCCCTCCTGCGTTAGAATTGGTGCTTGGTGCTGGGAACCCCTGGCCAGGAGGTCCCAGCACACAGTCCCCGAGTCCCCCAGGGTGCAGGTACGTTGCGCAGGTGCCACGGCTTGTCATGCAGCCCCATGGATGGCTGGGACAGAGCACAGCGCCAGGGGAGATCTAGTGCCGGGGGAGGCAGCGAGGGCCGGGCAGCTGCTGGGTCGCTGGGAGTTGGATTTTCAGGGCTGGGCTCCCAGCTCTGCTGCCTCGCACGGGGCTTCATCGCACAGGGCTGCCGCTGCCTGCTTGGACAGACAGCACTGCAGCCACGCGGGTATGGCTGGGAGAGCCTCGGTGGCAGGGGCTGCGACGGCTGTCACAGCCCAGAGCTGGAGGGCCACCGAGCCTTGTTGGGGGGCCCAGACCCACCTGCAGCACCTTCCTGTCCCACACAGCAAAGCTGCTGAACACTCTCTGCCCTGTCTCATAGCTCTTCCTCCTCTTCTGCTTCTTCCTTCCTCCTCCTCCTCCTTCTTGCTGTCTCGCTGGATTGCTCTGCTCAGCTCTGAAAACTGTTCCTTTCACGGCCCGGACGGGCAAGCGCTCGTCCCGGCTCTTCTGCGATGTGAGTTTCAACGAGGAGAGTCCCCTGTAGCGGCTGCCTGTAGGTAACGTGGGGGCAGCCAGGTTGGGGCGCGGACATGGCCTGGGCAGGCAGAGGGGCACAGAGGGGCTGCCGGACTGCGGCTCTCCTCCTGGGCTTCTCTGCCCAGCGTCACTCCGGCTGCATGGCAGATCGACCGGGCTCTGCTCTGCGCTGAAAGCCACCCCTGGGGCACCCCGGCATCAGCCCCAGTGCCACGGCACAAGGCTGGGCACAGCAAGAGCTGGGGGAGCGGGTCCCACGGGCTGCTTGTTCCTAGCTGCCTCCCCTTCTGTCTGCGTGCTGCTGGTCGGGCTTCTCCCAAGCATCCTCATACCCAGACGGGCTGAACGCTGGGCGCTGGAGGGGACGAGGGATGGTCCCAGCCTGCTGGAGCGGACAGGCGCACGGGCAGGCTGGCCGCTCAGCGAGGCTCTGTGCTTTCTCCTGCTGCAGATCTGCGGAACAACCCCTACCGGCGCGCAGACAAGGGCCGTGGCAGCTCCAAGAAACGGGCCGTGGGGCAGAGCCTGCAGGCGACGCCGGACATCTCGCTGTGACCGGCGGCATCCCCGCAGCTGCCGGCACCAGGGCAGGCCTGTCCTCCAGATGCAGATGGGACTGTAGGGCGCCAGCCTGCTGGCCTTGGATGACCCGAGGTGGGGGGACAGTGCCCACTCCTTGCTGCTCGAGCTGCTTAGTGTGCCGGCCCGCCCCACTGCCCCTGCCCTGCATGCCCTTGGGTCTGATGCAGGGCTCCCCCAGCGCTTTAGCAATGCCACTGAGCTCCTCTCCTCCAGGCTGGCAGGGAGGGGGAGCACAGGAAGACCCCCCGTTGTCCTGCAAGGAAAAGGGGCTGCCCTACCCTTTCCCCAGAGCTGCTCCATTGCACTCCTGTCCTCAGGGGCAGCCCTGCACAATGGCGCGTCCCTCTCTTCAGCTTGCTGGTGCCTTTGATCTCCCACTGCAGGAGAGGAGGAGGATTGGAAGCCAGGGCCGCAGTGGTCCTGGCGCTTCGCCCACATCTCCTGTCTGCACAGAGCCCTTTGACGCCGTGCTCTGTGCTGCAGAGCTGGGCGGGCACGGGCTGCGCCTCCTCTCCAGCAAGGAGCCTGCTGCAAAGATCCCACCCTGGGCACTTCACGTACCCCAGGAGCTGGCAGGGGTGCTATTTTACAGTCATTTTCTATGTCTTCCTTAAAAATCTCTGTGCTATGGGAGCAGAGACTGGAGCACCCATGGGTTCTACAGGGTCTCACCAGGAGCCTGAGGCTGTGGTGAGCAGCACTGGTCTATGACAATCAGCAGGATCAAGGGTTCACTGTCCTTGAATTACTGCACGGTGGTAACCCAGCCTTGCCCTCCTGCATCCCTGGCATCCACCTCTGCTGTTGGGGCTGCAGCCCCACAGAGACAACGGTGCCCATCAGCCCGCGGGGAGCACGAGGCTGCTCCCCTTAGCCAGCAGCTGCACGATGCAACACGCAGCAGGTGCTAGGCAGCCTCCAGCCCTTGCAGCAGCCACCATGATCCCCAAACAGTGCAGGGTCACAGCTGACCTCATTCAGGAAAGGGCAGAAAAGGGGTGGGCTTGGATGTAGCCAGAGAGCTGCACCAGCCTACAAATTTCGAATAAAGCACTGGCCTTTATTCCTCCCTTGCCCTGCTGCTGATAAGTAAGTAAGTCTGAACCATGCACTGCCGCAATTAACCTGTTAATTAATGCATTTACTTTGTCACAAACGCCCCTGCTCACCCTGCTGCGAGGACCCATGGCTGCTGTGTACATTCTCGCTTGCCCCAGCTTTTAGACCAGGGTAAGTCCTCGTTATAAGCCAGAGCAGCGACTGCTTCCTGCTGTAATTATGATGCTCAGCACCACCGGCTCAGTATCACACACACAAGCTCAAAGGGAGGGAAGGGAAATGAATGTGTAACTTATAAATGCCTTTAAGCCAGAAATGTAAAACATAAACTGCTCATTTGTATACATTATTTTTATATACTGAGGGCCTCTTTAATCTAAAGCAGAACCAGTAATAAACCAACTCTAATGATAAAGCCCGTGTCTGTGAGAAGGGGTGAGCGCCGCGCTTGGGTCCATTCTGTGAGCGGGTCCCGGTGTTTGAGACCGCTGTGTCTCCCACCTGCGCTCGCGGGCTGGACGCAGGAGCCGCTGCCTGCTGCTCCGCAAACGACGCACAAACTCCTGCACAAGGAGCTGCTGCTAGCAGCGGTGACCCCTGCTCCTTTGAGCTGTTACAAGTGGAAGATGCTGACTTGCCTGTGCCTGCAGCCCGTGGTAGGCTCTGCTCAGCCCTGCAGCTCCATCCAGGACTGGCAGCAGGGGCGATTTCGAGAAATCGAATGCCACAGAACAAAAAGGGAAAGCCAGGCCTTGTGGCTCTTCTGAGCTGCAGTCCCACTTCTTACTACACAAGTGTCCGTGAGGCGGCTCTATCAGACCGTGGGCACCCGCACGGACACGTGCCCACCTCCGCTGGGCTACGTGGGAAGGAGGCCACGGCTTCTGAGCTGCAGCCAGCCCAGGGAGGGGCTGGTCCAGCACAAAGGCCCAACAGGGGCCATTTTACACGGCTTCTCAGGCAGGTTGTCCTCAGAGACAAGAGACGGCCTCGTGCTTCCCAAAGCTGACCCGTGTCCTTATAGGGAAGTCTAGGAAACCCTACTGCAACCAATACACCCACTTTTTTTTTTTTTTTTTAATTTTTATCATAGAAGCTGACTTCTGTGTTCACAGTACAAACATGGGCACGTGATAGCAAAACTCAGCCTCCCTACCCCTCAGCTTGAATTCAGGGTTTTCATTTCGGGTAACTGATTGCACTTGCTCCCTGGCACTGCCATGGGTACACCTCCACTCCGCTCCCAAGGCGTCACGCAAGCGGAGGCAAATGGCCTCTGCACCAAGAGGGAGCAGAAGCGCTTGCTGCAAGGTGTGGGCAAATCTCCAGAGCTCTGACTGCTTAACCTTGTGCCTCGGGATCCCAGAGTGAATTTTCTCGCTATTGAGGGGAAGACTCATGAGCTCCCAGCACAGTGAATGCCCCTACCTGGAATGTAAAGCAACAGTGATTAGTGCCCTCTGCTTTCCATTAATCAAACCTGGTCCTTGTCAAAAAAGGGCAGGAGAGACACCCAGAACTGCTGGAAACCAGGGGGGCAGCAGTTCATTGACAAAGTTTCAATGTGGTACAGGGGCAGAGCCACATTCAGATGATGTAAATAGCCCCAGTTTCTGCAAATCAGCTTGTTTTCTCAGACAGCAAAGTCTCGATCCTAAGCTGTGTGCATGCCAGTTGGTTCCCTGACAGCTGTGAGCATGCTGGCAAGTCTCATACCACCCCTGTAATGACCAGGGAGCTCAAGTATGGAGGCAAGGATACTTGAAGGAGGTGCAACTGGAACAGGAGGAGGAAAAAGGACGATGTGCTTAACTGGGAAATAGAGATATCAATATATTTAGCAAATTCTGCGCTCTGATCCATCAAAGGTACTGCTGCCTCTTCATACTCACGAATGGCTTTTCCCTGCATCTAGGGTAATATATAGCAGAGTTTAATCAAAGCAGGCTCCCCTTCTTAAAAAATGCTATAGTCAGTACCACCTTCTTGTTCTCTGGGACAACATATCAAACCACTGGCAACGAAAGTGAAGAATCCTTTTTTCCAGCTTTTATTTTTTTTTTTCTGTGAAAATGCAGGTTGAAATGTTGATTTCAAGAAATCACAGTTTTATAAAGTGTCATTCATTCAATACAAGCTAGTCATTCCACCGCCTCCACCCATACCAGTACTGCCCATCCCAAAGAGATTATCAGCTTCATATTGCTTTGACAAAGGTGATTTTTTCCAAAGACCTTAGGAAGGAGCTATATAAGAGCCATCTGTATTTATCACTACTACTGCTATTTGTCCTCCCTACCTTGTACTGGGATTCTGTCCTAAAGCCTAATTATGTTATTACACACAGTTTCAGTCAAATG
This sequence comes from Chauna torquata, assembly GCA_013399475.1. Classification (NCBI taxonomy): domain Eukaryota; kingdom Metazoa; phylum Chordata; class Aves; order Anseriformes; family Anhimidae; genus Chauna; species Chauna torquata. The sequence goes on along the minus strand of VXAL01012989.1, from coordinate 216,704 downwards.
TTAACATGGATAACGAAAAGCTTTCCTGACTTTCTCGTCTGTCAGTATTGCACAGCCAGCCTTTCTGGAAGCTGGACTTTTTCTGCCTGTCACAGCAAAAACAACCAGCCAAATTAACAGGAAACTGTCCTGGCAGCAGGAGAGAGCTGAGATCCCAAGCTGGTAGGTGGCAAAAACATTAAAACCCTGGAGATACTTCCGAGAACAGAGCCACATTTCAGGACAGAAGGAAAGCACCAATGGTTTGTGGTATTAGCTGAAGCGTCTTCCCATCCGGCAGGGACTGCTGACGCCCCAGCCCGCTTGTCTGACCAGCTGTCCCATAAATGATTGTTACGTGGAAGTCTGCAGCCTCACCTTCTTGCTTGAGGTGGCAGCAAAATAAGACTGAAGTTTTCAGACAAAACAAACAGGATGGAGATACTGGCTAATGCTGGTGTGAGAGTGCAGGAGAACATAAACATCTCCATCAACCCAACAAAGACATTCTGGCTTCACAATGATTGCTGCCTTTCACCCTCTCGCTCAGGTGGCCCGAGACTAGCGTTAATGCTATAGATGAAGTGTAAAGCTCACAAGACCTGCAAGCAGAGGACTGCTGCATCCTGTCCTACTGCTCGGCAGAACTCGAGTCGAACACCGACACACAAAAACGTACACCCGTACATCAAAGCACTTTGCAGACATCAGTGAAAGCCGCGAGATGCAGCCTTTGGGAAGGGAACAGACTATTCTTTTGCACTGACACATCACCGACAGTTAGTATGAGAGACTCTTCTTAGAAACAGCCAACAGGTTTTTCTCCTCTCCCCCTCAGAGGAAGCCTAGGGAGGGTGCCAAGCGCGAGAAGTTTGGTTGCTGCACTCTACATGTGCTCCAGAGCCTAACAGAGCTCCTAATAGCTTATGGCATCTGACAAAAATTGTGCTGGCCTCCCTATTCCTCCCCACTCCTACCTGGAAAAGATATGTGTAACGTTTTAATTGTTTACTAAAAAAATTCTTAACGTGGCTGCATTTCAGCTATTATTAGGTGCCTATTTTGGACAATGCATTAAGTGCTTTAGAACAAAAAAGTGCTGTGAGACTATACCCATAGCGGTGAAAGGTTTAACGTTTCTTCAAGAGTCCCACTTTTCTTTTGCATCGTAGCTTTAGTTTTCTAGTTAAGGATGTTGCTGCCTAGTGTAGCAAAACCAGCCAATGTTCTGGGAGACCAAAGGGAAAGAATATCAGTTATAGGGCACCGATCCTCAAAATGGGAGGTCCAGAGCTTAACTTTTTCCAGCTATTTTAAGCGAACTTCGCTTGAGAAAACTGCAGACATTCCTGCCTCATTGCATCTCCCTGAACCAGCACAGCAGGGCCAACCTTGCTTCCTGGGAGCCGCTCCTCTCTTCAGCCTGGATGTAAGCAGCCCCAGCTCAGAGGCCGCTGTGGTTCCGGCACTCTGGAAGAGCCACAGCACACCGTCAGCGACTGTCAAACTGGTTTCCAGACACACAAGGACTTACAGCAGCCCTGAAGAAGTACACTCAAGTAGCTTATGCCTCCCTCCGGTTTTGTTCTGGGTTACAGAAGGGCTGGCAACACCTGCCCATCTGAACTTGACACATACAATTTCAGTATACTATACAAAAAATTCACAAATCAGTAAAAAAAAAAAGTTCATCAACGATTAAGGCATCATGGGCCCAGCTGCCCATCCCACTCCGTTACCACATTTTGGCATGAGGGGAGTACGAAGCCTCGTGCCAGCCTTTAAGTGGTGGTGAAGATGGGCTCAGCTACACACCCCACGCAGCACTGGGGCACTGATCTCCAGTGGAGGGGCTGAGCGGATGGCAGGACTGGTAGCTGGGAGTGAGATTTATAAAAACAAAACCAAACCACAACAATTTTGCAGCAGGATTCAGGAATTCAGACCTTGCCTGAGCTGACAGAGCCACTGTCCCGTCCCCCTCCAGGGGGAGCTGCGTGGACAGGACAGCTCGTGTGAAGTCGCAGCAACTCAGCAGCAGCAGTGGTGGAAGCAGGGTTGAGGAACATAGCCCTGCCCACCAAGGAACACACTCCTCCTGCCCTACCTGCCCGACCACGCGCTCCCTTCGTTGGTAGCAACATCAGAGTGGGAAGCACCAGCTCTTAAGTCAGGGAGGAGATATGAAGATGAGAGCTGCAAGCAAAGCTCTTTCTGGGAACAAAGTTCTTTTCTGATTCAAGAAGGAAGTGTCTGCGGGGAAGGGTGGGAGGTGAAACCAAGCACCCAGCGAGTTACCGCTGTCAATGTTCCCCATGCAAAAGGCTTGAGGTAGAGATGATGCTACCCAAAGCCTACAGAAATGTTAAGTTTTTCCTCCAGCTAGAAGGAAGTAAGCCAGCTCCCCTCAGCACAAACAACCACAGCTGCACTGAAGATACTCAACCTCCTCCTCCTTCGAGCAAGCCCGGTAACTACCAGCTTCACCTCAGAGGCCGAGCACAAGGAGCTCTCATCCAATCCCCATATTCTCCTGAAAAGCACAATCACATTCCTCTGAAAAGCAGGAATTTCCACCTACCATTCTCAAGCTCAATCTAACACACCCAAAACAAGTAATTCCCACTGTTCTGGGGAACATCTAAGCTTCAGGACATGTCTTGGAACTGGATCAGAACAGACAACAGAAGTGAGGCCTGAGAGCAGTGAGCTGCTGAACTGCTATCCTACTTCAGCACAGAACACCAGCAACCGCGCTTGGTGCTCGATGGCAGGGGTGGTTGGAAGCTTTTGCAATTCCATACTTCAACAAGGTAAAAACCTCCAAAACAGAAACAGCCTCATGGCCTGTTCTCCAGCTGACCGTGTTTGACTCTCCATGTCCAGCTGACACTGCAGTCAGGGGCAAGGGTGCACTGCAGCTCAATACCAGAGTCGGGGACCTCCATGTCGTAGTGAACTGGCTGGCCTTCTTTGGTAACCAGACTGAAGGCAGGGACTGGTATCTGTGAGGCAGAACAAACAGATCTGTGTTACACTTCCAGCCTCTTTCAGAACATAACATCCCATTAGCAAACCCAGCCTGACTGGCAAATAGCATCCCAACCCAAGAAAAGCTGCAGGAGAGAGGCTTGTGATTGGCAGAAACATCCTAAAATTATCTCATTAGAAAGTATCTCAGAAACTGGACTAGTAGCACTCATTCATCCTGCTGCTGACTTGCCTCATCAAGGTCGTTGGCCATCGCAGGTGTTTTCTGAACTGGCTATGTTTGGGCACTGCAAATTCCTCTGCGGGCTAGTGATATTTTGCTTTATGATGTCCACAAGAATGATGTACTCCAAAGAGAACCAACAGCAATGAAACACGTTCTGGACTTCTGCAACCTCTTTGTTTAGAGATGATCACATTTTACACTTGGATGAGTCTTCGTCCCACAGACACTCAGTTTCTTTCAGGGACTGCCAAAGAGGCCCACAGTGAGGTTCACTGGAGTCTGCCAGTATCTCCTCCAACTTAACAAGCGAGAAGCATCACAGCCAAACACAGCCTGTTTCCCTTAGCTGATATTACTGCTCTTGAAGAAAAAGTCAGACTGATTCTTCTATAGGGAGAGGGGAAAGAAGTTATCTTTCTAGTCGAAGAGAAGGAGTTTTAAACCAGAGCACAGGTACTTTTTAAGGTGGAGCTCAACAACTGTGATGCCTATGACAATTGGCAATGGTTTGTAATTCAGAAAATATCTTCTGGTATCACATTTACAACAACAGCATTGAAGTCACGCTACTAAAGGTGTCATTAGGGTCCCTGAATGGACTTTTGGTTCACTGATTTTAAGGCATTATGAGGCTGCGTGATAGAAGAAACTGCTTAGACAATATGCTTTACTTAACTCCCAGCTTTGTGTCTCACCTGGCTGCTTATCCCAGTGGCAATGTCTCCCACCTTAGTCCTGTGGAAATCCCTGATGTGTAAATTTTCTCCACTTAGCAACTGGATCTGGATTTTTACTCCTGAAATGCACAAGAGAAGTCATTAACTTCTGCTGTAGGCATAATGACTTCACAGTCCCACATAGAAAAACTGACTAGCAAGACACAGGCATTGGAAGAACTGTGTTTTTTTTTTTTTTTTTTTGTCATAAAGCATTTCATTTATGTAGGTCTTGGCAGGGAACAGAGGATTACTGAAGACAACAATGACTCACAGAGCAGAGCTGGAGTTAGCAAGAAAGCAGCTGAAGAGACATATTGATTTGCACAACATGCCCTCAAGATTACTCTGTAGAAATTTATGGTTATAAAGCATATATTCTTGCACATGGCAGTTGCGCGAGGCAAGGCATAAAGCTGAATCAGACTCCGTGGGTTCAGGAACTTCTTTGGCTTTTACTAGATTATACAGACATGAGTGCCTTCTACCCATCTATGACTGGAGCAGGCTTAGCCTCTTGACAGCCCATATGCTTTCAGGAGGGTTTGTGCTGACGCAGTAACTGAAGGGTAGAAGAGCTCAAAGACTCCATATCCCAGCTCCGTGAGGTATTGAGAAAGCCGTACCAGACCATTTATCCAAAGTTTAGAAAGACAGACTCACCATTGAAATAGCTAGGAGTATCTGTGTGACGGCTGCGATTCAGCAGGTTGTTCCAGCTGAAGCTCTGTCCATCTGTCTGGCTGTTCCAGGAATGAATCCCTGAGCTCATCGTGTCCCTCAAGCTATGAGAAGCCTTCATGGAGTTCTGCAGGAGTAAGCACAAGTCTGTCAAGGGCTCCTAAAGAAAATGAGCTTCCATGAGATAGCAACCATGAAAATAACCTCAGGAAAAAAAAAGTAGAAATCCACAGGGATCTGGGCTGGGCCTTGAGTTATTCAGCATTTACCTGCCATCTAGAAAAGGGGGTGGATAGCAATGCAACAGTTTGCTATGGAAAAAAAAAAGGGTTTCACCATACTGACAGAAGAATAAAGCATCAGATAAATCTGATGTCGTTAAGTGACAAGTAACACACAGGAAGAACAGTAACTCTACATAAACAACTACAGACTCTACATTGCAGTGCTGCTGCTTGGAAAAGTCAGTATTATCTTAGAGTCACGGAAGGTCAATCTGACAACATCAACATATTGGTAAGTACCCACCAAAAGTCAAATCAAATGTTAGGGTTATGCATTAGGCAAGCAAAAGAAAAATTGAGAAAAAAGCAGAGTTACATCCCACACTGCTCACCGTACTGTGTCAGCATCTGAACTACTGCAAAGAACTCTGCTCAACTCTCCTCAAAAAGCATTACAATGCTGAGAAGAGGAACAGAAATAGGAAACAAAGATGATCATATTCAGAAATGACTCCTGCAGATGGCAGGATGGCAGGCTACACAATTTTGGACTCCCTGTATTTGAAAACAATGATTGAAGGGCTTACAATTAAATTATGTCCTACCTTGTTCAACAAAGCTTATTCAAGTTTTTTTTTACTGGTATTCCCTACCTTACGAACACCGGAGTATAAACAAACGAAATTCATTAAACTTAGTGCTTAAGTAACTTAAGACTATGCAGGTCATTAGTATGAATAGGTTAAAAGAGGTTCACGGAGATCAGATTCATAGGCTGGGAGTGAATATCCAAGAGAAGGGTTACTGTTCTGCCCCATTCTTCTGCTCCTTCCCTAAACATCCTTCAGTGGCCATTGCCAGGAAGAAGATCCTGAGCCACAGAGACATTCGGTCCAACTTGGTACAGTTCCTACGCTCACCACTGCTTCTTCAGTTCCTTGCTTCTGGCTCAGACAGGGTCAAGGCCACTGAGGTTTTCCAGATCCACACATTTGATGCTTACTATAAGAATACAGCACAGGAGAGCAACCGGAGGAAAGGGATCCTTGCAGGACAGCATACTAAAGAACAACTAAAATCCTAAATACCCCATCATCCAAGAACAAAGTTTTATTCCCACAGTGCCCTCCAGCAAAATAGGTGTCAAAAAGCAGCAATAAATGCGAGAAGCTCCGGATGTTCACCAGTCACAGCTTCCAGCTTCCCAGAGGTGGTTACCCTGCCACCCCTCCACATCCGCAATAACACGGCTAGCATCCATTTATATTCACCTTCTCACTGGCATCTGACACAAATGGGCTGTCGATGCTGAGACATGAAAGCATTTGTTCTTGCTCTTCCAGCGAGTAAGGCTGTGAAAGGCTGTTCAAAAATAGTTCTGCAAGCAAAAAGAAAGAGAAGGAAGACATTTCCAGTGATTCCTTTCATGACTTCCTGCTCCAGCCCCAGTTATTACCACTAATACCCAGAGCATCTTCAGCGTTAGATAATGAACATTGACATTAGTGTCCGTAAACTACCTGATGCACAGTTCCTCTGGGAAGTAGAGGCTATTGCTACCACTGTGAAAATATGGAAGCTGAGCCAGAAAGGACAGATGAACTGTGCAATGACATGCAAAAAGTCAGAGAGGACTCGCACCCAGAAGTTCCCAGTTCTTGCCTACTGTGCCACCTGTCTGTCAGTCTTCACTCTAGACCATCTGCATCGTACCTAGGAAAGGGACAATCTTATGTACTCAGCTCTTACAGTAGCTTGCACTGACAATATCCAGACCTGATGAGGCTGCTGAAAGTCCAAAGCCATCTGAGAAGAAAGCCAGCCCTCAGCAATCCTAAAACGCTATTCCTCAGTTCTCTGACAACAGTTACACTTTCCTAGCTTGAACTTTTCAGTTCATTTATGAAGACAAGAAGACACGGGATAAAGAAGTGAAAGGCTGAGTTATACTGGGGTAATGGAACTGGACTGTTACTTTGCTGACTTTTCACTCTGCACTTCTTGCTGGTTTTCAGAATCTGGATTGTTGGCTGGTGGGTGCAGGTTTTCCAGTGCAATAGCCTCACTTTAACTACACTATTTCGTTTGATGTCTCCGACCCAATAGGCTTATCCCTTTATTAAAAGGATTAGCTTTGAAGTATTCAAAACTTCACCTGAAGTTAGAATTGCAGACGCTGTTTATACAGTGCACAAAAGCACACATCTGAAACTGGCTGCTTTCTGAGAGGTTCCCACACCTCCCACAGAAGTTCGCTCCACTGGTCAGAGAGTGGAAGGAAATCCTGACCACTACCTTTGTGGCATGTTTAATTGCTTAAGAACTACTAGTTTTGATAATTTCAAGGAAGGCTGAGCCATTTGTGTAACGAGACAAACTATGAGCAAAATGACATTTGAGCTCAAAAAAGACAGTAACCGTCAAAAAAGGCCAAAAGAAAGCAGTTGTATTTTCGTCATGTTCTCAAGCAAAAAGCTGAACTCCCTACACGGCACATTACTTACCTATTTCCAGCTGCTGAAGCTCTTGCTCTGAAATGGTTGTTGCTCTCTCCACATGGCTGCAACTTTTCAGGGGTAGAGGAGTTGAGGAGAGAGGTGGAGGATCCCAGATCCCAAATAACTCCTTGCACATATTCCAATGGGTTCCCTCGACCTCCTCTGTTTGCTTCAGAGGTGGTGGTGGTGGTAGGACTGGGCTTGCACAAGAGACTTTGACTGCCAATTTTGGGTCAGAACGAGTCTCAGAATGTGGGCTGACTGTAGGGGACAGGGACGTATGTGGATTGTTTTCTTTGTTCAAAGATAAATGTCTAGGCTCTCTGTATTCACCTTTCCAGGGGCTTGTCACACCTCCCACTACAAAAACAGAAAACATATAAATGTTATCATATAGAGAAAAGAGGTAAAAGCTTTCCTTCACAATAAGAGTTGCTGAAGTGTATCTTGCTGTGAAATGCCCAGCTTCTTCAGAAGATAAAGCCAGATCATCTCCACAAGTTCTTGCTGTATTACAGAGCCTTTCAGCAGGATTAAGTTGAAATAATTATGGATAGTCTCAGCGGAAAGACTGGACCACAAGCATGAGTTACAGCTGAGGATGCTTTCAGTTTTGCTGCATACCAGGCTCCAGCTCACTAGATGCAGTTGATATGTCAGCTAAGAATGAGCCCAGCCACAGCACGCACCTTAACAAGCCCGTGTAAAGCACAACATCATCTGCTTCAAGCAGAGAAGGAAGAAGGGGCACGTGACAGCACACAGGAAATTATTATTTATTTGGGTGAGAAACATATAGAAGTCCTTTCAGGGTAATTTCATAGAAAGGGATGTGGGCAAAAGCTATCAACCCAAAAATGTACATCAGTGCTGAAGCCTGTGCAAATGATATACTGAACAGACATCAGAACACATCGGTAAAACATACTGATATTCCCCACAGGACCACTCTGACACAGCCAGCGACTGGCCACCTTTACCAGCGTGGGAAAGAAGCTTTAGACAGGGGACAGTTCTACCTTCTTCAAGCGCGACACTGGTCTTGGTTTTCAGTTCAGACGCAGATGCTCTCTGAACAGGCTCTTTCTCCAGACCCATTTTAATAATCTCAGCAGTGAGAGGGTTGCAGGAAGGTGGAATTTCCCTCAGAGGAGGTGGCTCTTTAGCTATCTGTGTAACAAACAGGAAGTGAAAGAGGTTAGACCAGAGAGGCTTCATTTGATTTCAGAAAGGTTCTTCCCATCCTGAGAGTGCTTCCAACTGAAATTATATCATTACGTGAGAGACCTCAGCGGTAATTTTACTATAGCAGAATGGCTAAAAAGTCACACCCAAGTCATGGGCGGGATAGGAAAGAAAAAGCCCTAGTATGTATAACGTGCAGCAGTCTAAGGGGAGTAAGAAATGATCAGCTCCCATAGCAAGGTTGGCATCACCACAGATGCCCAACTGGCTCTCAGAGAGAATTCCTGAAATGACTGCTGTTTAGCTAGGTATAATGAGATTTTACAGGCTTAAGTACCTTTTAGTGGAGATAATTTGAGTCACTTACCTTTAGACAGAGAGGGTGATTGTAATACTGGGTCCAAGGGTGACACCCATTAAGCATGTGCAGCATCATACAGCAACTGCTCCAGACATCCACTTTGGAGTCGCAGCGTTTTCCCATGACCACCTCTGGAGCCATGTGAGTTTCTGTGCCAGGCACATAGTTCCCTAAAACCATTTAAATGAAAACTCACTGCACATAAACTAGACAACTGTTCCAGTGCAACTGCTGGGAAGCCTAAGGCAGCCTCCTTGCCTATTCAGTTAAAGAGAGAAACAAGTCAGCTTGACCCAAAAAGCAGCGCCACATGCTCCTATCAGCTGTTCGAAAGTTCCATGTCCCTATCAGTCTCACCCCTTATATACACAATATGTATTAAACTCCCCTTCCCAGCATATTTGGGAGGCAAAATATGATGCCCCATTGGGGAAATCGGCACTAGAAAATATATCCATCTCTTCCAACAGATGCATTAAGAAGTACAGTAAAGTTTCGCTGCCCAGAAGTCAGTGAGGAATTTTGCCTTTGGTGGAGGTCAGGATTCCTCCCCAGCTGTTTCATGAAGTTAAAAAATCTAACTCTGGCCGGTCATGTAAGTTTGGATGTGGTTTCTTGCAGGGACAAAACACTGAGTGTAGCATGCTGACATCATTTTATCAAAAAAAAAAAAAACCAACCTTCTAGACTGGAAGATAAGGACCAAATTCCAAACCTAAGTTCATTTTAGCTGCCAGTGGTATACTTCATAGCAGAACCAATAGATGTATGAGCAAGTTAAGTGTGGAAAATATTGGTGCTTGCACATTAGCTATACATAAATGTTCAAAAAGAGAGAATGAGTCAGTAGGGTAATTCTTTAGAATCAGAGCAGAAAAACCTTACCTGTGACCAAGCACTTTCCCAAGCCATCTGGATGAAGGTGAGCAGAGTGACCAAAATCACACAGAAGAGCCCTGTTTCCATCATCAGACAAAAGCACATTTTCCGCTGCCAATGAGAGGTTTTTAACTAGTCAGTCTCCTTTGTATTGTGGTCACTCAGAGGGAAAAAAGTCCAAAGCCCACCGAGCTACATTTTTTGAGCCCAAATCAAGGTCTACTAATCCTATGGAGTGTCATTGGCTCAAGCACGTACACAACTATAATTATCCCAGTTATCTGCCTGGAGACTCCTCTGTCCCACTGATTGAGCAGCCTGGGCAAACAGCCTGTCAGACCAACTGGACAACAGAAAGAAAGAGGTGACAAATATGATATGCCCAGCTGTTTAGAACTAAGTTAAGCTCCAGTCTCAAATGTAGAGCCGAAAATCTCGTAAATAGCCTTTAGCCACTCAATAACTCAATTTCCAAGCAGTTTGCTCCTTGTAAGAAAAAGGGAAGAACAAGATACCTTAAGCAGCATCCTACCTTTTACATCTCCATGGAGAATGTTTTGAGCGTGAAGATACTCCAAGCCTTCTAATGCCTGGCCCAAATAACTGAGGGCTCTGTCCTCTGGCAGGCAGCCACTCTGCTTAATTAGCTGACCTAGTGAGCCACCTAGAAAGGAATCCAGACAGTCCATGTCCGTTAAGTTCTTCTCAGCATCATCAACGTTCCTTGTTGTTTCTGATGGAGAAATGAGAACTGCCAGGTCTGACAGCCCCTATCTTCCACACATGGGCCTATTCCTTTTGTTTATTCCCAGAGGTCTTACTGCCCATGGAAAGTGGCCTCTTTCATGAAGCCTTTTGCTTAGCATCAGTTTAACAGCGTTGCTTTGTGTTAAAAGCAACTACTTTGTGATCAGATCAGCCACTTCTAGCTGGTACCGATCACCAGCCATTCTTCACAGGCTGTACTTTCCATGACTCTGGCTGGAAAAAAGAGCCTCAGGCAACAGGGAACCATCTAGGTTTGCTTATAGAGCACTCCCTGTTCCAGTCCAATGTGCTTCACGTGGTGCCATGCAAATAAACATGAAAACAAAAACCTGTATGAGCTATGCAGTTTAGTGAGAATTTACAGCTGCTGTTCGAGAGATATGCACCTTGAATGGGAGAGAGGCCGGACTGGAAATGACGCCCCCCAGGAAAGATCATTGCTGCACACCAGCAAGGATAACACATACCTATCCCAACCCACTCAGGAGTTAATGCTAGGAACACTTGGATACACCAAAGAATTAACAAATTTAAAATTGGGGCAGGAGGAAGAGGAGATCAATGTCCATTGCACTTGACAGCTGCAATGACGCTCCCAGTGTGGTTTTCCTTCCTCACCCTCCATCAGCTTCATGAAGATGGTCACCCAAGGTCCTTCCTTCACAGCTCCATACAAGGGGACAACTTTAGGACTTGTTATCGCAGCACATGTCGTTAACTCCTCTGCACGGAAGTGTTCAACTTGTACCTGGAGAAACAAAGAAGCACTGAACAAATTTTGTGACACATCCTGACAGACTTGTCCCTCCCCGGTGCTTGGGTGAGAGCGTCCTGCTCTGTCTAGCAGCAGAGGCTGACGGATAACCTTCATTAGCAGAAATCAGTGGGTACAGCAGTAAGTGGGAACAGGCAGATTGACTCCGAACAAGGCAAAAGGGAGTCCCTAGATCCTCAGTGTCCAAGTAAAGTGAAGATTTGTCAAAAAAAGATGCCAGCTTGCAATACCTGTGGCTTATGGCTACAGATTAAATGCGATCTCCAGGAGGAAGGTAATGTCTGTCTCAGTTAAGAAGATAATACTGACAACTTTTAAGCATTCTGCTTTCATGAGATCTGAAATAGGAAAAAATCAAAGGATGGTGCAGTACTTGGCAGACACAGCTCCACTGAAAAATGGGGGAATATGAAGTATGCCTGAAGCAGTGATCTACTCTATCACCTTTTTAGGTGGTATTCAGCCCGCACAGAAAAATGGTTAAAGAAACAATCTATTTACTAAGTTTGGCCAAACAAAATAAAACAAGAATTTGCTAAAGACCAGAAGGAAAACATGAGTCATTACGATTCTGGTGGGAAAACGATGTATCATGTTTCTTCACTGTCAGCAATCCAGCTACAGCCAGTTTGCTTTAATCTCAACAATTTGGAGGGCAGGTGCTTACAACACCAAGTATGGTGAAAGAAGGTCAGGTAGTCCCCTTCTAACAAGGGCAGACAGCAGTCATTCCAGACAGTTACTGATGTGAAATGAAATACGTCATAGTTTAAGTGTTCAACTTGCACATTAGAACTCACTGGTTACAAGTTTGGTCTAAGAAGACATATTTCTTATCTACAGAAGTATCCTTTGAAACTCTCTGGGAATTAGAAAAGAAAAAAAGTAATTGCCATTTTGAAAGACTTAAACACCTCTTACCCTCATGACTTTCTTTTTAGCACTACCAGCCCTCCTTCCTGAAAATAGACCACGCTACTAACAGCTGTTTCTCTTGAGACTGTGTATTCACACAACAGATAATAAATTTCAGTCGTTACATACTGTCAGAAAACAAGCTGGTAATGTTGCCACAAAATTCCACATCTAAAACATAAGGATGCAGAAGAAGAAATAATTTCCTACATGCTTTAAATGTGTTTGTCTCTATCCAGCTGAAAAATGAAATGGTTAAGAAACTGGACGAGCTGGCTTAGTCTTGCCACTTCTGTATTTCCACCAGCAATACATCAAGTTGACACCAACATAAACAAAAAAAGTGAACATTTTAAAATTGAAAAATACAAGCTCCAATTCTTTTCTCACATAGCATTTTTGTACTCAAGACAAACACTTCCCACACACTTTTCAAAGTTTTCTATTGGAGTAATGTGAGAAACAGTTCTACAGAGGTGATGAAACTATTCAAGTGTTAAGTTCAAATAAAGTAGTTTGCATTCTCATCATCGACTTCCATTATAACTCTGCCTTCACCTCTGAGGCACCCCACGGCTGCCTAACAATCAGTATCCTCATTCTAGTTACATTCCACACACGTCATGTGGCAATGGCATACGACTTGGTGTACAATAGATTATTATGCCAGCTTCTGGAAAAATACATATCCTTTGCTGCACCTGTAACCGAATCACCTCCTTACAATGTGCCAGTATGGTGTATGACACTGAACAGAAGAAAGCTCTCTCCTCTTTGAGCACCTACCAACCGTCTTATCTTTTTACTATTTTACCCCATTTTCAACAGAGAAACACCTGCCACGTCACCATTTATAATGGATGTGTTTTAAGATGGGAATAGATAGATAAGCATACAACTCAGAGCCATCCCCCCCGCCCCGCAGTCACTAAAAACACACTTAAAATCTTTCGGAAATCTCTACTCTTTTGGCCAGTCTCAGCACAAAAAGCAAGATACCCTGTAACATGCTTTGAAGCCAAATGAGCCTATTTCTCACTGCTAAACTTGACCCAATGTGCACAGCTCTGTCTGTTTCTTCTCTCCGTGCCATCACCTTGAAGCTTTCCCCTGGACATAACCACAGCAGCACTGCGCTGTGACTGCACCTACAGTCCGTGGAATGAGAAGACACTTTCTCTCTATAGAATCACAGAATCATTTAGGTTGGAAAAGACCCTTAATATTATCAAGTCCAACCATCAACCTAACACTACCAAGTCCACCACCAGCCCAAGTCCCTAAGCGCTACATCCACACATCTCTTAAATATCTCCATGGATGGCAACTCCACCACTTCCCTGGGCAGCCAGCTCCAACGCCTAACCATCCCTTCCGTGAAGAAATTCTTCCTAACATCCAGTCTAAACCTCCCATGCCTCCTTACATCAGACAACCCCCCCTTTCTCACACATAGATTACCTTTTTGGCAGCACACTGAAATCCTGTCTGTTTGTCCTCTATTTTGTACACTTCTCCAAAAGAGCCAATGCCCAAAGAACCATGACACTTGGTCCAATGAACTTCTTCTCGGTACTCGTAATCCACTGGCTTTAGTTTCTGGAGGATAAAAATCAGAAAACAAGATGAAGCAAGCAAAGAAACACGTAACTTTAGCTGCTGCCTGTGGAGCTCATCGATTTCCAGAAAAAAAGCACAATAATACCATGTCTTTAAAAATCTGTGAAAAAAATTACTTCTGTTACTGGCTTGAGATGAAACAATATGGGAGGACCTGGTAGATTTCTGTGGGCCCTGTTTCATCTAAACGACTATACCGCTTTGTCAGAAAGAAAGACCATCTGTATTTGGATAACTTTGGAGCTCCAAACTATTCCCTTCGCCTGCAGCACTCTACTATGAAGCTAAATTCTATAAACAAAACTAGATTCATCTGACTAAATGTAGACATCTATGAGTGAGCTACACCTTTTTATATTCAGTTGACTGAGATTGTGCCTTATATCTCAGTGTAAACATATTCAGGCAGGCAAGTAACGCCCTGAACTCCACTGACTGTACCGATAGCATCATCACTGATTCCAGTGAAGAGTCCTCTAAGAGGAGTTTAAGGTGGTGGCAAAGATCTGAATTCAGAAGAGATGAATCATGTCTGTAAGAATTACATGCATTTGCTGTGCTGAAGCCCTGCGTTTGGCAAGGGACAGCAGGTAACCTACTGGCTTACTAGCAGAGGCAGCAGACATGCCTTTTGCACCTTCACAATCTACATGTCCCAGGCACCTTTTTCTGTCTGTGTCACAGTCCAGGTCATCTATAGCCAACAAAATGCGGCCTGCTCACCTCAATGGACTGCACTCTTTCACAGGCAAACAGAGAAGGCATTTATGAGGACTGACCATGCACAGAAATACTTCTCGTAGATAGGCATGCATATTTCGTGAATGAGTGAACAAATTAGAGCCACCCATCTAAGACAGGGCTTTATGTCCTTCAAATAACAGTCACATCTCTAACTGACAGTGTTCAACCATATCCATACCCACTCAGAAAATGCAGGCTTGTTACAGAAGCCAGTACACAGATACAGGTTATCGCTCTTCTGAAACCCAAGACAAACTCTGCCTACCACCACACTAATGTGTAGGATCTGAAGATCACCTCTGTAAGTAGCACGCCTTCATTTTCATCTGCTTCTTGAAACTGTTCCTTCAGGTCCAGACCGCCTCCTCTCCACGTCTTGGCTAGGCTGGCTAAATTTTGTGGTTCACCAAGACTCACGCTCCCCTTCAAGGCGTCTACCAAGTATTCTTCCACAGAAATCTTGTCCGAACTGGTTTTCAAGGACTGGTTGACGCACTTGGGGAAACTATATTCCAAGTTTAACCTAGATAAGCGATGCTCACTGTCTTGATAGTTGAGATCACCATTGAAATATGTCTCCAGAGCATTAAGTTTCATGGGACAGAGAGGATTGTCCAGATGTGGGAAATGAGGGGGTATTATGTTGTACGGAAAGGGATGGAGAGTTTCAGGCTGTGGAACACTGTCCCTCTGATAGTGCCGTTTCCAAACATGATTAAGGCACTGAACAGGGCTTATCAGCTTGTGCAGTTCTGCTTTGTACTGGCTCCTTGGTGAATGGAGTTTGCCTGTGGACAGAAGTTTCTCGGGTTTCTCAAACGGCAGCGGATCATAAATCAAATCCTTGTTAAGTTCTGACAACCAAAAATTGTTTCTTAGGAGAGTATTTTGGTGTGTTTCATCCTCCTATAAAACAAAACAGAGCAGCTGAGCAGGAACTTCAATATACCCACCCAAAATTCAACCAAGAATTGTTAGGAGTTTGCAGGGGTCCCACCCGTACAAAAGGAAGATCTAAGGATTCTCACCTGGACTGGAATTGGGGTGCAGCTCTCTTGTTCAGGAGTTCTGGGACCTCGCCTGCCAGCAGCCACGGTTTGTATTTTCAGCTTGGATCGTTTCTTGTGTCGTTTCTTTCTTGTTTTACCACGATGCCTCCCTCTCCAACAGGTAGGTGCCATTTTCCCCTCCGTTGCATGGGCCACATTGTTAGGGATTTGATCAAGACTGTCTGAGCGGCTATTGGAAACCAAAAGGCATGAAGTCTCTTAGATCTGATGGTGAAAGCACACCCTCAGTTAACATTTATCACCAATGGAACAAGAACAAGAATTAGCAATTCTGCCTTCTGAGATGTAAAGAATAGAGAACTATAACATAACTTCTTGCCTTCTAATATGTAGCAATTGTAACTTCAGTATCAAGGCACTGCAGTGCGTCTGGCATTGTGAGGAAGAAATATAGGGTGCCTAGGGGGAAGCCAAGCATTAAGACTCCCAGTATTTGCAAATTCTGCAAGGAACAGCAAGACTAGGGGGCAAAGTAGACAGTGAAAAGCACTGAATGTCTCCAGGTTGCTTTGAGACAGTTTGTCTCTATGATTTATAGTGAACACAGAGATTAAGTACAAATGCAATGTATTTGAAAATTTGTTAAAATTAATAAAAGCGCTCATAATATAAATATCTTCTCTATTTGAAAGAAAAATAGGTTTTGCACCAAAGAAAAAGGGTGACTAAATGCACTAAAATGAAACAGCTTCAAAAAGCCAAAAACTTCTGGCATGTAAAGCTCAATTACTGTAATATTACAATACCATTTCTAGGAATGCATATATATACACATATATATTTATATTTATATATAAGAAAGACAGCACTGGCCAGAACAACAGCTGGGGGCCTATACAAATAGATGCAGGTCTCAAAAGGAACATTTGCCCACAGTTATTCAATAGTAATCGTGGTAGCTGGATTTTTTTTTTAATTCGAATTGTAAGAGAAAACAGGATTTTTGATCTTTCAATGAAGAAATTACAATTGCTCTTTTGATCCATGTAGCATATTGAACAGTGATGCAGTTCACAGCCAGCATTGCTCTCTCCATCTTTTTCTGCCGTCTCAGTGCAGCACTGAATGCTAACAGATCCCATAAGCAGAGTTCTGGGTGATGATATTACCACATTGCCTTGAACCTGAACATACACCTGATGTGCATTCCACATAAACCCCTTAAGAAATGGTTCACTCTGCGTTTCTTCAGTTGGTTCACGGGACGCCAAAGTCAGCGTGCAATGTCAAAGCATATAACCCACAAGGTCAGATTCAGTGTCTGAAAGCTGCCAGAAAACGGGCAGAACCTAATTCTATATCCCAGTTACCCACTTTAGAGAGTGCTGGGACTTAATAAAGCTCCAGCTTGTGCACTAGTAGGCACATACTGAAGAAGAAGAAGCTCATACCCAGATGACTTCAGAAAAGCAAGTCCCGGAGACCTCCATTTTTCTCTTGCAATGGTTACTCTCCCTTTATCTGTTTCAGCTCCTCTTCACAACTCTGTTGCTGAGGCTGTTACTAAGCAAAGGTTCTTCTCTCATCCCCTTCTGTTTATCCTCCCCAGAAAAAAAGCAGTTCCTTTTTCTTATGGATACTACTACCAGCAGTCTCAATATTTCCACAACTTTTCAAAGAGGATTGTGTAACAAGGTTTCAAAAGCATCAGTGCAGTTCAGTCAAAAAAGGACCGAAGCTGTCCTTGGATCCTTCTACTTCAAGCCCATGGGCCTCAAAAAACACTCACTGATTTCAAAACAAACTTTAGACCCCATTAAAGTTGAAGGAGAGACTACAAGGGCCAGTAAAGCAGCTGGCATTGACAATGAGACAATGCAAGCTGCTTTGAGTGGTTTGTGCTTAAACTTATATTTTCTTCAAATAAAAAAAAGGTTTTTGAGGAAGATGCTTGGGGAAAAGACATGCTCCTCCCAAGCCTCAGACACAAAAGCTAATCCAAATAGGACCTCTTCTGGAAAAAGACATGCTCCTCCCAAGCCTCAGACACAAAAGCTAATCCAAATAGGACCTCTTCTGGAAAAAGACATGCTCCTCCCAAGCCTCAGACACAAAAGCTAATCCAAATAGGACCTCTTCTGGAAAAAGACATGCTCCTCCCAAGCCTCAGACACAAAAGCTAATCCAAATAGGACCTCTTCTGGAAAAAGACATGCTCCTCCCAAGCCTCAGACACAAAAGCTAATCCAAATAGGACCTCTTCTGGAAACATAATTGAAAGCACACAGAGACAGGGTGATTTGGACAAGGAAACACACGCAACAGTGAAGGTGGGTATTCACGTTAAGAGATATCTCACCTGTAACGTTTACTATGAGCAATAAAGGATCTCTCTGATAAAGTGGGGCTGAATTCCTGACTGTTTTCACCTGTGTGAAAGAAAACAGGATTATCACACATCTTCAGTATCACGCAAACTCTCTCCTGGCAACAACTGAACTAAGAAACACCTTCCCCAACTTGCTAAACCAAACAGTGATCCAGACAAATCACCACACAGTCATGCCACATTGCCCACAGTACATTCCTCCTCCCCTAGAATGAGATAGCTCCCCAGCATTGTGATCTCCTGATCCCCCAGCTATGTCCCACCCAAGAGCCTTTCAGCCTTTTTTTCCTCTCTCTCTCTTTTTTTTTTTTTAAAGAACACCCTTCAGAAGTAAGCCAAGAACAGTTGAAGGATTTAGATTTCTAATCAACAAAGCTAGGTGCAACGGCCACACACTGTGTTCTTTCTGCTTTATTCAGTGGATGCTGCTACATTATTAAGAGATTTCATGAGTTTCCTAAATAGAGACTGGGATGTGTCACCAACTCCACCCCATATGGGATTACAAATAGATTTCAGCTCAGCTCTCCAGGAGTGCAAAGCGAGTGAAATCTCACACCGCATTACACATTCCTTTTTCTCAATGAACAGCAGACCTCCCTGCTACTTACATTCTGCTTGGGCAATAATAGAAATTGATGCACAGCCTCCTTCTGTTTCTTCTTTTGCTGTTCCTTTGGTGATTACATCATTCAGGATTTTCCACTGACTATGAAAGATGACCTTCTTTGAATCTTCTACTTTACAAACACTGCTTTGCTTTTCAGTCGTTGTCTCGTTCAGCCCCTTTGTAGCTGTGAGCTCCTTCTTCTGCTTGACAGTTGGATCAGGAGCTCCTTGGCATGTAATTCCCATCACTGCCATTTCACAGGTTCAGAGAGTCACAGACTAAGAAAACAAAAAAACAAACCAAAACACTTGTCAAAATTATTAACTTCACAGGCAGAAGCAGCTTCATGTTCATGAGAAACAGGAGCCTGCTGAAGGTATCAGATTAATACATAATTCAAACCAAATCAAGGTCCTATCCAACCTCTGAGCATGGAACTGAAAACAAACCCAAGACAGCCAGCTCTCCATCCCTGACTTGTACCACAGAAGATCTGAACAATCGATGCTATTCTCAGTACTAAAACCATGAGACTATATAGGCTTCAAAGGGAAGTTTATTTCTTGGTATATCCCCTTAGCTTAAATACAAACAGTGAAATCACATAGTAGAGGGAACTCTTGTATCACTAAACAGGAAGAATATACACCAAAAAAAAAAAAAAGAAAGAAAGAAAAAAGAGAAGACCTGAGAGATTTTCTCCTAGAGCGCACTAGGAGAAATTACATTAAGCCCTAACAGCACATAAAATGGTCATAAAATCCAGCTAATTGCTTTCTTCCTTGTACTCAGTCACCCTCAAATCCATTTCTCATTTTTCCTTCCAGTGAAACAAGGCTAGGCAATGAGCCTGCCTGTCCACAACTCCTCCCTCTCTGCCTTCCTTCCCCTTAATCGCCAATAACTTTTGAAATCCTTGGTCAACCGTAAACAAGCCTGAGAAAAGTATGGCTCTTACGGTCTACCGGATTAACACGAGTCGGTGCTGGAGAGAAGACAGCGATGGTGCTGGAGAAGACGCCGGCAGGGCGCAGCTCCATCCCCTCGCCTGGCAGCAGCCGGCGTGCCACGGGGCACAGGCTGAGCAGCGAGCGTAAATCCAGCTCCTGGCGAGTCCCGGCACATGCCGAGCCCTGGCCGACTGGCAGGGCAGGGGAGGGTGGACGGGAGCTGGGGCGCAGAGGGAACAGCGTACGCAGCGCGGAAGCAGCACGCTGCGGGGCGGGAGTCAGGAACAAGGAGGGCGAGGAGCTCCCTGCATCCACACCGAACGCAAACCCACAGGAAATACGGCTTTGGTTTTGTCCCTGTTCCCCCCACCTTGGATTCTGGAAAAGCTAAGCCACAGGTGTTTTCTTTTAAACCAGAACGTGCTCTATCACCCCTAAAGCAGTTCTCTCACAGTTCAAGTGCAAAGTCTTTAAATGACCATTTCCATCATTAAACAACCCACGGAAATTCAGAAACCTTAGCAAACGCGTACAGCAGTTAACTACCGCAAACCCAACGTGAGGTGAGGAGGAGGGCTGTTTGAATGAAGGCCAACAAAAACAAGATCACAGAACTATTATAGGAGCACGAGGAGGAGGGCTGTTTGAATGAAGGCCAACAAAAACAAGATCACAGAACTATTATAGGAGCACGTCCTTGAGGCTCATCAGTTTAAATCTACACCAGCGGCTTCTTGTCCTTTTTTTCTTTCCTTTTCCCCCCAGAAGAGCTGCCTGGGGCAACAGGACGTTCACCCAAACAGGCTCCTGGCAACACAAAAGTCTGGAGGGCGACAAAACCGGCACCACTGGGTGCTCAGTGCCTACGGGGCCACCAAGGGAAGGGGAAGGGGAAGGGAACAGTCTGGGAGCCAAGTGCATGAACCTTGGTGTGATTTGTAAATGAGTCACCTAACAACCTGGCAGGTATACAAGGAAAGTCAACAATGACCACATTCAGCGGCTAAACAGAGAACAGCTGCTGTGCAAAAGAAGTGCTGATGACAGTATCCCACTATTACACCCGTCCCTCTCCCTCTTCTCTACAGAAATTATGTCAAATCTCAGTGCTGTAAAATAATCCCTTGGAGCAGCAGAAAGCCAGCCTGCCAGATGACTAACCCAAGCCACCAGTGAGCAAACTGACAAGTTCAGAGCTATTTTTGTACTCACTTTCTCCTGATTTGCATTAACTCTGTCTCTCCTTGCCCTCTCCTCACCTTCAAGGACCGCAATGCAAACCCATCCCCATCTCTGAAAATATGCAATGCTACCGATCACTCCTCAGTTTAGTTAAAAGACAACATAAGGAGGGGAGAAGCAGAATTGCAAGTCCTTGCCACCCTCTGAAATGTAAAAGAATAACAAGGAAACTTTACTGAGATTGAAGTCAACAAAGTACATACCTCACTCAGCAACTAAAAAAAAAAATAAGAGGTAGCTAGTGTAAGCAATGTCCTCTAAGAGAGCAGCAGCCGGCACTCAGACAGTTTAATGTGTGACTCAGGTCTACAAGGCTGTGTAGGCACAGAAGCTGCAAGCCCAGCCCAGTTTAACTGTTGCCACACAATTTTCAGGTCTTTATAAGAATCAAAAACCCAACTGTTTTGATGGTTCATACAGCACAGCACACTTGGCAGAAGTTGTGATTAAAAAAAAATCCAGAACTTTCAAATAATTATTGAAGCATAACTTCTCTTGAAGCTACATATTCAGAACTGAACAGGCTAGACTCATCTCTGCACAATCCAGAGAGCTGCAAAGCTCTCGTAAGCCCCGGTGATTCGGACGTGGGCACTCCGTCCTTCACACCCGGGCCGCAGGTGTAGCTCTGCTCAGTGCAGCTCCAGACAACAGGGAGCCTTGGATGCGGTGCGCAGGTACCGAGGTTCCTCGGCAAGACTGCTAAGAACAGGATTTACCCAACGAGAGGAAGCCTGGAGCTGCGGCTCCGGCCGTCTGTTTACTTGCCACCAGCCCAGGACAGGCACGGCTTCCTGCGCAGGCAGGTGATAGATGTGCGGCACCGGCAGCCTCCCGTCACGGGGCTGGAGGGTCGCTGCTTCGTGCCCCAAACTGCTTCTCTGGTTTTCAAGGCCTCCTCTCACTCATTCAAGTCGCTGAGACTCATCTGTAACTCTTGATTTCAATATCCCCGACTTCCTTCCTTCTGTAGATGTGTGTATGGGCTCATTGTTTTCAAGGAGAAAAGAAAGGAGAAGTCAGGTAATGATACAGTAGATAAACGTGAATACTACACCCCGACCCACAAAGGGTTTTTGCTAGCAGTGTTAAAGGCTCCTTGCCCCTTATCTTCACTAAGATTTAAGCTCACATCTTGTTAACTAATGTCAGTTCTCACTGCTGTAAAAAAGAAAGTGTGTTTTTACAGAACGAAAGCCGAACACGGTATCAGTCGTGTTGTGGAGGCACCGGCCCGATGGCAGCGGCAACTCCTTCCTCAAACACTGTCTGTGAGAAACTGGTATGCTGGATGAGGCCACCTGAGACTTGTACGGAGGCAGATCAAAGGAGACACTCAAATATTATGAATGCAAGAACGAAATATAAGCTTTCTGCTCCTTTAATATCTTCTCCCTCCCCTGCCCTTCCATAAACAAGTCCCTGTTCACCCTCCTCAGCTCTTCCACCCCAACATTGGCCCTTCCACTGGAAGCTATCTGAAGCGGGGACCTTAAAAGCACATTTCTGTGTTTCGTGGAGTTACACTGTACACAGAGCGACTCACAGCTGAAAAAAAGTAATGCAAATACCTCTCCAGCACTAAAGCACTCTGCAGCACACTGTAATATGTGATCCTGCTTGGCCCGCATCAGTCAAATCGTCCTTGTCAGCAGCTTTTTGGAGAATTTTGGCTAACACTTTGTAGAGCGGCCTATAGTTTTAGTTAAACAAAACTTGGGAAAGAGCTTTAAAATATGCGTAAGACCTCATAGGTCAGCTTCAAAGTACATAGATTTCTTCTCCTAGTCTGAGTGTGAACGTTCGGCAGCAGTTTCACATTGACATTTAGTTTAAAAAAAAAATCAAGTTGTCTCAGTGAGGTTTCCCACTTCCTTATCGAGAAGAGTTTGATGAACAATGCATTAACTTAGGCTAATCCTCTCTTTTGCAGCTGCTATTGGTTTATTAAAACAACACAACTAGCATTTTAGCCATGTTGCTTCGCTGACCACTACAACAAAGCAAGAGCAAGGAAGAGCCAGGAATTTATGCATCACAAGAGCATGGAGTGTCAACTGAAAAGAAGAACATACACCGCGCGGGGACCTGCAGGTCCTAACAACCAGAGCTCTGCCAGCAGGTAGTCAAGAAAGTGCCAAGTCTGCAGGCAAAAGAATCTGTCCAGAGTATTAGCTACAAAATCATCATAAAAAGACTTCAAGCCTTACCAAAACCACACTTTTCGCTGGGGGGAAGATGACACTTGTTAACAAAATGAATCACACTGAAGATCTGGTTTGGGGCCCAAGGAATAGAAATGTACACAACTCTCTCAAACCCTTGGCACCATGTCCATTTGTTCCTGTCTCCTCGCTGCTGTCTTTCTCTTCTTGGATGCTGCAGATGATCTTCCTTGCCTGCCACGTTTCAGATGGAACTGAAATTAAGATGGTTCCGTTTTCGGCTGTGTCAGTTTAAGGCATATTACTGTAGCATGGGCCTGGGGTTGTTACTTAAACAAGCTCAGTGCTGTCAGCAAGGGAGAAGTTTCGATTTGTCTCAGAAGGGACTAAAAGAAAAAAGTTGTGCTTAACACACACCCCTGCCTTAAAACACACTTAATGCCACTGTAAGTTAATATGTTTAAGAGGAAAAGCCTTGCTTTAGGTATTTCAGAGATCCAAAGTAAAAATAAACAGAGTGGCTAGCTGATTAAACTACTGGTGAGTCAGATCAGCAGTTACTATTCCAGGATGCTCACAACCTTCACCTCCTCTTGCTTTAAACACTGTTATCGATTGGTCTGTCCAGTGGGCTTCCAGACGATCTTATCTGGTTCCTCCTGGTCTCCCACGTGTTGTCAAGTGCTGCTGCATCCAGTTTTACCTGAAGATCACCAGGTAAATGCAAACCTTCTACCCCAGCCACCAGAGAACTCCCTGTTTGAAGGACTGCACTATCAGTATTATGTTTATGAGTAAGTCATGTTACAAATGATAATAAGTATGTAAACACATTCTTTAAAGTGGTTTCATAGTAAATATTTCAAAATCCCGTTTCAGTCATTTATATTGCTTACTGTAAACAACAGGATAATGAGCCTCAACTGTCTTTTTAGTTGCCAGACATTAATATATTGCAAGAGTTTGGTTACAGAGTCTGCAGGAAAATACTTGACTGGGTTTAACCATCAGCAGAATTTCTAAAAGTATCTAAACACACCTATCTTCATTTCCTCAATGCAAGCTTGAGTGCAGCTCACCCCTTAACAATTCTTTTCATGTTGTTCAACAAAGACGGGAATAACACCATTTACCCAGAGTTTATAAACACCACCACATCCCTATTCATTCAAAATGCCCAATTTTTCCAACCTGCTTTGCAAATAAGCATTACAGAAAGTATCAGAACAAACTCCCACCTGACACAGCTTTGTCTTCCAGCCTGACCCAGCTGTTCACGCACAAGCTCTCAGGACACAGCTTAACAACAGCCTGGTTTTGAAGACCCACTTGTGGAGTGAAGCTATTTCCTAAATTGTAGCACAATGGTATAAGAAGCACCTAGATGGACAACCTCCAGCACTGACCACAAACGCACATTAAAACCAATTCTGCCCAAGTAGGCAGGACCAAGTTTTTACTAGTTATTACAAGAAATTGTTATGTGGCTTGAAATTTTCAATTCGCATTTATAAAAACGTCATGTAAGACTACAAGGAAGCACTACTGCTAAAATGCTAGGCAAAAAAACCACAAAGTTTTGTCAAATTTAGCATAGAAGCATTTCTATGTAATCTTAATTTATGGTCAGTCCTCTGAATGTAATTATTACGATACTATGAAGTAGAAATAGGAACTGACCAGAGCAGTTTCTAATTGTCCATCCTGAGCAAAATTCCATGAGACAAACTTCCATTTTAATTACAGCATGCAAGGACTACCTTTTAGACAAGACATGGTCCATATTCTTCTGGGCCTTGCATCCTGAGGCTATTAAAATGGGATTAGCAAAGCTCAGTTTCCTACAGGTTAAAGTCCCACACGCCCAGGCCTCACAGCCCTGCATCTGGTCCCCCCATGTATCCTCTTGGTCTCCCTTCCCCAGCACCTCCAGACCCTTTCCTAACTGATGCCCCTTGTCCTCAGAGCCTGCTGCTCTTCTTGGAACTGGCACGCGTTCTGTCTTCCAGACCTCCATCCCTCTGCCTCCACCAAGTCTGACCGGCGCTTGCCACTGACTTCAGAAGCTGCAGAAGGGGAGTTAAAGAGACAGCATGGTCACATTTGGTTCCTTCCCTTCAGCAGCCCGAGCAAGAATCAGGGACTACATCACTCTTACAGCAAAAGCCCAGCTCCACCTTCTCACTTTCAGTACTGAAATAAGATTCAAGACAAACAGTGGCAAAGTTCACTAAACCCAGCGATACTGGGTCAGGTCCTGTAAATCCTGTAGGCTTTTTGTTTGATACACGCTTGTTTGCTATACTCCTTCTTCACAGCATGTTATGCAAAGATTCACTCTCTCATAACAGTTAAAATTTAATAGTTAATAGCAAATGACTCATTCCAAAGGAATCCGGTGGCTGTGCCAACAACAGACTTTAACTTGGTTAAAACGCAATAAAGCGGCACGCTACAAACAAGTATTTCAAAGTCCGATTCGACTGCTCTTATCGCGAATGTCACAGCAGAGAAGGTGCAAGTTATTACTCATAAAGGAGTTCAGAAAGCCAGTCTGAAAAGGAAATTCAGAAGTTGTTTATGGATGCTAGTTTCAGATCGCTGCCTCTTACATGTGCACAGCCCTGAACACGTTTCTAATGTAACCGATCAAGTAGACAGGAAGCATCTGAGATCAACCACAGCAGTCACTTATTAATCAGCAAAGAAGCATTTTAACCTTTCGCCAGAANTACCCAGAAAAAAAAAAAAAAGCTCGCGTCAAAGAGAAGCGCCCCGGCGAGACACGAGCGGCGTGCCGGCGGGCAGTTTAACTGAACTCCCCGTCTTATTCAGCCGAGTGTTTTGGCGGCCGGCCCCCGCCCTGCCTCCGCTGCGCGGGGCGGGAGCAGCCCCCGTGATTTATTCAACAACTGCATTTAATGCAGTCACTTTTATCAAGTAGTTCATGCTGGAAATTAGTAATTCCTTCATTTCATGGTGTGTTGACATTGCATATACCCATACATCTAAATAACTAATAACAAAAATGTACTAGGTTTAGTAATAGGATTCAACTTTATCGTATTACATTGCTTTTTGATTTGGAAATATCCATTGACATACCCTTGCCCAGCTGCTTGCAAAGAGAAAGCAGAATAGCCCAGTACAAGTACATAGCCAGTATTTGTTACTAGATATTTGCAAAGTACAAGAAAATAACTACAGATTTTTTTTTCCCCTGTATTTTTAAGGCAAGCTGTGTAGGGCAAATGCTGTCTCTAACATTGACGTGTGTGCTGAATCTAACAT
>VXAL01012989.1:165788-190425 GCA_013399475.1 Chauna torquata | reverse complement strand
GCCCCGCGGAGGCCGGGGGCGGCCCTGGTTTCCCAGAAGCGGGCGGGGCTTCCTGCAAAGCGGCCCCGCCCCCAGTTTCCCCGGGGCGCAGCCGCACTGCGCATGCGCCGGAGAGGCTCGCGGTGCGCAGGCGCGACGGCGGGCGGGGCGGAGGGGGTGCGCGTGCGCCGAGTGACCGTTAAACGGCTCCGGGCCGCTGAGGGGGCGGCGGCGGGGCGCTCGGCTCCTGAGGGGGCGGTTCGGCCTCGCCGCTGCTCGGGAAGGGGGCTGTCAGTAGCAGCCTCTCCCCGCTATTGCCTTTGGCTAAGGGCACTACGGGAGGTTTTTTTTTTTTCTTCTCTAAGAAATTTTAGTAAGTGGTGGTTGCCTGCACAGATGCTAGCTGTGGGTGAGGAGAGGGTGGGCGGCTGTGGGCAAGGAGAGCATGTGGGGCTCTGGTAAGGTTGTGTGCTTGCTTACAAGTCACATTGCCCTGTTACCTCTTGCTCAGGAAGCTGAGTCCTGTTGGCTTTTTTGTTATCCCAAGACTTTGTTACCTCTTGCCAGTTAAACACCAGGAGAAGAGGTGTAAGAAGGGGCATCGGTGTCTGATGGCAGTGCTGCACCAAGGGCCTGCGAGAGGTGAGGGTGGCTGGCCTCTCGTCTCAATTGCTGCGGAGGTGACTGGATCGGTTGTGGTGCTGCTGGGAATGTTTTGAGTGGTGTAAGCTTGTGATAACTTTAGGTTTTGTCTTCTTTTCATTGTTTCATCTTTGACGCTCCCTAGGAATTGATAGTTTATTCTTTGGATTATAATTTGCATGAGTAGCATTATTTTTTGCTTTGGTCCTAAAGGTTGGGGTTACTCTGGGTAACTTCCTTGCCTTGGAGGGGTGGGGACTATGGAAAATAAAACTCGAGAAAACTATTTCAGAGCTCTCAAGAACACTGATGTGTTTGCTTGGTTCCTCTGGATTTTGCCTTGTGTGACATACAACAAACATGCTTTGCCCCTCGCAGGAGGATGACTCACAGTAGCAGCAAATAAGCTTTGTATGATAACACCGTGGTGGTGCTCTGAGCAATTCTGAAACTTGCAGGAGCACAATCCCAAATCCCTCCCCTTAAGCGTATACTGGCTCAGTACAGGTGCCTCTCTTGCTGAGGCTCTTAGCATAGCTTGGAGAGAGCTTTTCCATCCAAAGAGCTCTTTCCTTAGAGAACAGGGCAAAACAGTAATAATTCCTTGTTGCCCAGTTACAGTGCGAAGTGGGTCACGGCAGGTCACTGCCATACATGGTCTCTTAATAGTCAAGAGGTAATTCTGTATACTACTCCAATACTTTTGAAAATGATTAAAGTGGAAATAAAATGCTGGGAGTGGGAATGGTATCAGGTCAGTTCTCTCAGGGAAGCAGCCAGCAATTGCAGGTGCCTTTCAGTCCTTCCTGGAGGATCTGAGCTGTAGTCAGCTCTGCATGGGGTATATGGAGAAAGCTGAGCTTCAGGGATGGGGTGGTGTTTTCATGTGCTCCTACACTTAGTACGTGTTCCATCCAGTCACAGAACCAGATCCACCCAATCTCTGATGTCCCCTGAGTAAAGAATCATCCTTGTATTCTTGCAGTAGGAAAACCTCAAGCAAGGAAAGAGTTGCAAAGAGTTGTGCTAATGACTAGTCACATCTTTTTCCCAACCTTTGAGAGCTTAAGATATCAAGAATGTGCAATGTCAGTTTGCAAAATAAAGAACTACAGAAATCTTTACATGGTAGTACATTTCAGAAGTTGAAGTAATTTGGTAAAAGTTCTGCCTTTAGAAGTCTGAGGAGGTCTCTGCTAGGTTGCTCTTGCTGGAGTAGCTGAGGTGATCGTAATATTTTGTTTTGAGGTATTTATGACCTTGACATTTTTATCACAGTGGAAAGACTATTTTAAAAAAAAAGCTTCTGACAAAACAGTGGACCTGAATAGTCATTTTATGATTTTTTTGAACAAGCCACACTTTCCATTTAAGTTACATTTTGTAACTGCTATTTGAGGATGGCAGGCAGGAGGTATACAGTACTGAGAGTTTGAGAAGCACATGTGGAACTTGTAACAAGCCCAAGTTCAGTACTGAACTCCAGATCACTGCTTTTCTCTTGTGGTTAAGTTATGTGCAAAGAATCAATGGTATCAATCAGCTTACTGGTAGAGAAGTTTGTCACTCTTGAAGCTGTAAAGGATGTCTTGAAAGCATGAACAAAGTCTAAATAATGTAATAATGACTGCTCTAGTAAGCAAACAGTATCCGTGACATACAGTAATAGCTCAAAGAGGTGAGGAGTCTCATTAATTAGAAGTAACATGAGCTTGTACTGATCTGTCAGAGCTCTTCTGACACCTCTCCAACAGAAAGTGTGCTTGGAGTGGGATGAGAGCACAGCGTGCCTGACCCACCACCCAGCTGGTGAAAGCAAGGCTGGGAGATGGGCACTGGCTGCCTGACCTCTGCTCTGTCCTTTCCTTAGTTAGAGGGACAAGTACAGTCAAGCTCCAGTGTATATTGCAGCAGTAAAACCCGCAAGTAGTTATCAGGGTGAGTATAAATGGAGTGAATGCAAATATAACTGTTCCTATTTATGTATATTGCACAGGGTGTATTAGTTCCTCGATTTGGAGGCGTTAGTTCAAACAGCTACGTTAATAATTGGTGCATGGTATGTGTATCCATTCCTTGGGGTGACCCAGTGGTGTCAAGACCTACTTCTCAGAATGTGGTGTGATTACACTTACAGCTCAGAGAGCACAGACAGTTTCACAGAAGGCCTTTTTGTATCTGCGTGGCTTGATTGTAGTGATCTGCCCTGGGACCACTGATCAAAAAAAGCTTCTAACTTGGAGTTCTTGATCCCTCATCCCAAGTTTGGTGCTGAGTGTGCATGTGTGAGCCAAGAGCAGCGTGCTACAGATGGGGAGTTGGGTAAGCATCTGAACCAGGCAGGCCTCTGGTGAGGTAAGGCTCGTTCAGGATCTAGAAATGGGGACTTGGCTCATATCACCTTGACTGATCTTCAGCCTCATCCACCAAACCCAGCTGCAGCCCATGTGGCACATCGCAATGTTACCAAATAAGAATTCTGACCGATGCACCTTCCTTGCCCTCCTGCTGATTACCCGTATTCTCTCATCCTAATCCCTTTCTAGAAATTCAGGTCTCGCCCCTGTGGGTGCTGCTGAGCTCAGAGCTCAGGAGGTATGGGAGCTGCTGCCTGAGGATACTGCCGGCTTTTCTGGAGTAGCTGTTGTTGGTTTGAGGTCACTGCTCGAAATAAGGATCACCTACTTCCACCTCTGAAGTCCGGTGACCAGCTGTGGGCAGCTGCAGTGGAGCACCCACGTGGAATAGCTGGGGGGGATGGGGGTGTCCTGCCAGCTGAATTGCTGGAAGAATGGCATCCCCCAGGAGCCCTGTGCTTGCGCCTAAGGCTGACCCTTCTGGGACTGTCGTGCGCCTCCTGCTTGGGAACAGCTCTTCCACCAGGTAATGGGGGAATTCTGACAAAGCAGTGATCTGTCCTCCTGCTGGGCCACACGATTGAAGTGTCAGTTGCAGGATTCAAGTGAGCAGTTCTTTAGTGTGGATGGGAGAGACTTGAGCTTTTAATTGAAAGGTAACCAGATTCAGGCCCCACTGGTTTTGTTGCAGTGGTTGGAGTCAAGTGAAGAACAGAATGTGTAAAATGGGGTTCTCAGCTGTTTCACTTTTCAGAACCTAAACCTGAAGCAACTGGTTGAAAACTTGAAAAGTTTCACTTCCCAAATAGTGCTGTTCTATAAATACCCTGTGCAGTGGGATATGACATTTACTCCCACACATGAGACACAGCATGCTTTGTAAGTTGCATATTCCAGGCCTTAACCCTTGAGCTGTCTTGGAGTAAAGACAAGCCAAGGAGTGCCCCTCTTTTGATGGGTAGACTCGTGTCACAGCCTGTGAGCTGGTGGGGTAAATGGGAGCAAAACTGCACCCAAAATTGTTGCACTTGTATATGGAAAAGCTTGCTTCTTCAAGCTCATTGGATATCATGTAGTGAAAGATGCTGCCTTAGGAATAACGATGCTTTATATGTCTACAGTGCACTCCTGTCAAAAGATCTTGGAGCACTTTCCTGCCCAAACCAAAAGTACTTAAGGTAGTTTGCTTTAATTTCCAGTTCTGCTACTGATTTATGATCCTTGACAAATTTTGTAGCTCCATAGTTTCAGTTCCAGGTAAAACAATACAGCTTATTCTCTTGTTCTTTATGTGCTGTGTGTACATACACATGAGAAACTCATTGCAGCTTCTGTCTTGGTGGGGTGCACCACAGACTGAAGTGCACAGGAGCTGAGTCAATGTTTTATAAATACCCTATAAATAAGTACTGGTGGGAGTAGGTATGTAATATCCCTTCTTGAGAAAGAGATGACACCTAGATTAGTAGTTTTAAAAATTGGTGGGTAATCTTATCTCATCCTCTTGTATAACGTAACTCCAAGCTGTGTATCGCAGCCAGGCTTGAACTCGATTAGTGGAGCAGTCTAGCACAGCAGCCATACTTCTGAGGGAAACGGAGCCCAAAGTTTTATAAGCCCTTACAGAATGTTGGCACATGGCTGTTTCTCCAATGTTAAAAGAATTTGCAGAAGAAGGCCACAGAAATGAATCCTGATGTTGGAAATAAG
Organism: Chauna torquata; assembly: GCA_013399475.1. Classification (NCBI taxonomy): domain Eukaryota; kingdom Metazoa; phylum Chordata; class Aves; order Anseriformes; family Anhimidae; genus Chauna; species Chauna torquata. Next base: position 185,737 of record VXAL01012989.1, on the reverse strand, counting down.
CCATTCTGGTTATCTCATTGGGGTGGGAGATCCGGACACAAACTTAGGCCTTTGTAGGATGGGTCTGATTCTGATCTCAGTTACACAACGTTGATGTAATTCCTTTCAACTGAGTGGTGTGTTTATGGCTTGTGTAAGTGAGAAATAAGAAACAGCCTCAATGGATTTCAAAAGTTTTTCATCAGCTCTTCTGAATACCAAGCAGTTCCAATTAATTGGCGTTTGGCCCCTGCAGGGAATACGCTTCTGTATGGCTTCCTCTTATTGCTGCCAAAATATGATCAAATTGCTTGTCTTTCTGAACAAGTTCTGCTTTTTGGCTCTAGTCTATCATCAGGAAACGCATGTCAGCATTTTAACAGCTGTGTGTCCTGTTCAAAATGAGTTCTCGGTCTGAGTTGGGTGCGTACGGAGCAGGGCTGGGGCTAGCTGTCGTTCGTTTATGGTTAAGATTATCAAGTAAACATTGATTTTTACCTCTGCTGTGAAGGTCATCCAAGGATTTCAGCACTTCACAAACCAACTTTCTTGAAACTGAATCTTTGTCAGATTCTTCTGCAGAGGCGCTGGCTGTAGTGTATAAAAAGAGGAAATAAGTGCTAGAAAGATAAAGCCAAGATTATTAAAAGCAGCCTCTGATTTTGGGTTTTCAGTTCTTGGCTGCTCAATTCAAGGACAGTTGAGCATTCTTGCAGATTACAGGACTTATCTTGAAGTGGTGAGTGCTTAAATTCTTGGGAGGGGACTTAAAGGGTTTCCAAACTCAGCTCCCTAAAAATCATTTTTTTGAGTTACAGATTGCATCAGAAGCAGAGATGCTACTCCCTTAAGCCTTATAGCATCTCAGATATTTGAGGGTACATTGGAAAATAAGCACAAAACATTTGTCAGAATATTACAATATTTGTGTGGGTTTTTTAAACCCCAACTCTAAAAATGAAAAACTCAGATGTTGCTTTTTTTAAGAAATTCTTTATAGCCTTGAGAGATCTAGCTCATGAATTCTAAGAAGCTGTGAGATCAGCAGTACTCCTTCTAACTGAATATTCTGCTTTACCTGGTAACTGCTTAACTTGACATGAGCAACAGCTGCCTCAGAGGGAGCTGGCTGTTAGTCAACTTTTTGTAGACATTTGTCAAAAATGCATCTCAGGCAAAACTTTTATTCATTTAGAACTTAGGTCTTCATATCCAGTACTTCTTTGGGGAAAAAATGTGCTGGGTTTTCAGACTGGCTTGACTGAAGACCGTCTTCACTAACATGAAGAGATGAGTGAGCAAGAAGTGAATGGCCCCATTGCCTGTCCCTAGCAGCAAACACAGATGAGGAGTGAAGTATTTCACAGAAGGAGGAGCTGAAGTTGATGTTCCCTGTGCAGGTTTTACTTTGTGTATAAAGAGGACTTTGTTCTTAGATAGTGGGATGTAAGACAACCGGCTATAATTTCACTGTTACACAATGCAGATAAAATGTTAGTAATTATTATTAGATCCCTGGCAAGGAATGCTGTATACTCCCAAGCTAAGAAGTGGCATGCAGAGTCCCAAAGCCACATTGCCTCTGCTGGGTGTCTGAGCTGTGGTGTGCAGGTCCTTCCAAAACAATACACAGCTTGTTGCAAGCATGACTCCTGGCAAAAACACTTTGGAAACCTGGCTTTACATTTCAGCCAAGCGACCTGGTGTCTTACCTTTCACTGCAGTGTTGCAGCACTTCTTCGCAGTGCTCCTCACATTTCAAAGCATCATCTTTATGCCGGTATATCTACTGGCTTGCTCTTTCCAGAGGCCCCAGTAGCGCCCACATAGACACAGGGCAGTCTGGATACTAGCACGTTCATTTACAAGAATTAATCTAGATAGCAATTTTTAGTCTAGGTTGTGGACAAAATTGGCTTACTTGGGTTTCAAAGTGGCTGCCATATACATTCTTCCTCCTCAAATATAGATGACAACTTTCATGTCTGTTGTCTTCTCTCTTTCCTCAGTGCGTAGAGTAAGAAGTGCACATCACACCTGTAGTCCTGCATCTTGGATGAGATTTTGTCAGCAAATCGGGACTATTCTTAGCTGGGCAATGAAGCCAAATGATGCTGAGTAGATTATGCCCTTTATTAAGGGTCAGGGAGTGTAGGGTTGGCATGTTACCTGTAGCAAAGCCTCAGCTGAGGGACAGGGAGGTGGGCAGCATGGTCAGGTGAAGCAGGCATCAGGCCCAGGCTGTCTCTAGCCGGCAGGGCACGTGTGCCATGACCAGAGGACACCGTGCCTCTTCTTGTTGTGCACAGCAGTTTCTTTCCCTGGCAGGCTGAATATAGCTATCACCTCCAGGCCCTGGTGAAGATTAAGGGCTTACTTTGGGTCCAGGGACTTGGAAAGACATCTGCTCCCAACATAACACGATATTGCTTTAATGACCGAAGGTTTTGGAACAAACATTCAAATGGACAAATAGCACAGGTTTGAACCCAAACTTCTGTTTCAGGCATTCGAACTCTTGAATTGCTGTTGAATGACATAATATGGAGTCTTGTTACGAAACATCCTGCCTCTCACTGAGGTCTGTGTCAGCAGGGCTTTCAGGATTCTCCTGTCTCTGTGCGGTCTTGTGCCATGTTGAGAAGACCTTGTACAGCTTCCCGTAAGACTGAAACATTCAGAGCCGTCTCATAGCGACTAACAGGTCGCGGGTGAGCATGGATGGGCTTCCTGCAGCGGGAACAGATCGAGCAATGTGGTACAAGAGCAGGGAGGACATCCCAAGAGCATGGTGTCGGGACAGGGAGCCCTGGGGGAGGCTCAGCTGTTGGCGGCTGTTGTTCTGCAGCCTCCCTTCTGGAATGTCCCACTCTGTCCCAGCCCTTGTCCTCCACTTGAACCTTCAGAAATCCCGAGCAGTCGATAAGCTCATTCCTCTTACAGGCATTCAGATGGCTTGAATTAAAAACCAGCAGCTGCTCCCTGCTGTGTGGCAACTTCCGCTCTGTTTTTGCAAAGGGGCAAGTAAGTGGCCATGCCCCTGCCCTGAGGACGTGGGCATAGCTCCGTGTTCATGCCTTCTGCCAGCCTGACCAGGAGCTGCTGTGCTGGGTACCCTGCTTGCAGATTTGTTCACTTGGCTGCTACAGCCTGGTTCCCCATCCAGTGCTCTTGTGCTGCTTCAGACCACGATCCTGACCCAACACCTCTGCCACCCACCACTGTGGGAATTTCCCTATCTCTATTCAGCACTGCTCTAGTACAAACTAGCAAAATGACTATGTGTAATTCTAATGTGAGTTACTAACTTTCTCAGATCGGAAATGCAAGAAAATATTGGAAGTGTTTGCATATTTTGTCGTATTTCTCATATGTGGTGGGAAGAGCTACCAAGAAACAGAAAAGCAAAGGCAGTCAGCCACAGTGCAGCTAGAGGCGTCTGCTCTCCGGTGCTTTATTTGGTTTTTACTCTGGGTATCCTCTCCCTCTCCTGATATCTCCAGCCTCTCACCTAGCTCCTGTCTGCCCAGTGCCACCTCTGTTCTTCCCCACAACTCTGATCTCGTGTATTCATAGTCTGTCTTACTTCCATTCATTCAGCACTTTCATCCGTTCCCAGTGAAAATCATATCCATAAGATAAAATAACCCTCACAGATCTGAGAGCTTTAATTCCCTCTTTGTGATTCATTTAATTTTTAACTTTCTAGGATGAGGATGATCTGGGTGGAGGGAGCCCAGCTTAGTCCATGTTCCTGCTGTTGTGTGAAGACAGCTGGAGAGAAACGCACCTGGGTTTCCTTCTGCATGGCTGGTCCCCAGGGGTGAGCAGGCACATCTGCAGGGAGAGCAACTGGGCCCAGAGCTGGGCATGAAACAAGGCACAGACAAGTCCAAAGCTATCTCTTGTACAAGACAGTACAAGAAGACAACATTCCTCCTCTTGAAACAAAGTACCTAANGGGGGGGTGTCAGTAGCTAAATATTTACATACAGATCAATCAGGGTTTATTGTAGGCAGGCAAACCACAGCTAGTACTAACATCTGGCAAAACATGCAAAAAACAACACCCAGAGTATCTTCCCTTTCCTAACAGAGAAAGGGCCTTTAGAAAATAGACTGAGAAAGTGTGGGTACCGTTTATTTGTGGTGATGAATGCAGGGTCTGTGGTTTTGTTCCCTGCGAGGATCCTTTAGCTTCTGTGCTAGTAAATGGGACTTTCTCAATGTACCTGGCAAGAGGAACCAGGCCATGCCTCCTCCTCTGCTCTTCTGCCATGGAAATTCAGGTGGCAATAATTAGGCAAATCCTCATTAGACAAAACAGGTTAGAACAAGGGCACAACACAAAGTAGGTCTTTACATAGGTATACTTCCTGCAAGAAACACTTTCTTCCTAAAGCAACAAGTGCTCCAGCAAAAGCACTTGGCTCAGTCTTTGCTTATGAAATTACGATAAATTAAAAGTGTTAGGGAGTGGAATTTCTGGTCAAATTAAACCAAACTGTAAAAAAACTTATAAATTTAAATGGGACAAAAATTCAATCAGACATTCCGTATTAATCTTACGGAAAGATGCATGTGATGCTTGAAAGTTAATTGTGTACTAATCTGTTGCAAAATAACAGCCCTTAAAGCATGCTGTAGGACAGAACTTTGTGCAGTATGTCTTCAAGTGCCATCCACTAGACAGACTTCATACCAGCTGAACAGCAAAGGCAACATCAAGCCATCTCCTACACCTGAGGTCTTGCTGCTGGGCGGTCAGCAGAGCAGAGGGCAGACCAGGCTGGGGGTTGTGACTCACCGCAAAGCCTCGTGCTCCTTGTTCAGGCCAGGAGCTCCAAATCTGCAGCGCAGTGTTGCTGTCTCCACCCAGGGAGAGAGAGCGCAGACTGTGGTCTGACACTCATCCCCCGTGGATCAGGCTGCCCAGCACCGTTTCGCCTGGCACTGGGAGTCACGGAGCAGCAGAGGTAGCTGCTGGAGCCAGGCAGTGTGCCACCTAGCATGCTCCCAGCTTCGCAGGAGCCAGAGCTGCTCTCTCCACAAGTGACTATCTCCAGCATAGCCCAGGCACATTTCAGCATGATCAATACCTGCGAGGTGGGTGCGGTGTCATAGCTTTTGCAAACTTTAAGGCACTCGTTCCTCTCCTTGCTCTTTGGAGCACTGCTCAGCACACAGTAACATCGCTAACCTTGATGTTAGTGGTGCAAAAGATCTAAGTATGCTTGCTGCAAGATTTCACAAGACAGGTGGTTCTATAACTTGTCATTTGCTTCCCAGAGGAAGCATGGGGCTAGTCGTGCGTGTGGGGAACTGCCTAAAGAGTTAAAGTTACAGCATTCCAGCCCACACAAAACACCCAACCTCTGGACTTTAACCAAAGTAGCAGTTGTTGGTTTCTCACAGTGCACATACGTGGTTGAAGTTGCACATTGCTGTCTGTCACTGAGTTTTGCAAAGCCAAGGTGTTCGTGGAGCATGCTATTCACTTGGAATCCAGCAGCAAAACCAACAAAAGTCACAGGTTTGGAAAATGCAGTAGGAAACCGAGTGGTGAGTCTGCTGGATCTCCAAATTCACACTCTTCAGTGGATGCTATTACAGGCTAAACCAAGCCATTCCCACACTGTTTCTGTTGTCCTGAATCCATATCCTTCTGATTAGTCTAACCTCTCTTCCCCAGGGGGTGTCTTTTGTCATAAAAATGTTTCCCCATAGGGCTGTCTGAATTTGCTGGTCACTTATTGAAGTGAGTCAACTGCTGCAAATCAGAAGCTGTTGAGTAGTCCTAGATGTTTGCTGTTACCATGTGGCATCGTCTGGGAGCCCTTTTTCCAAGACTAATATTTGAAAAGAGCGTGAAGCCCTCACAGCAAACATTGCTGGTCTGTAGCATGGAGAAGTGAAGCAGTTTTAATCTGCTAGATTAAATTCCCTCAATCTCCATGAAAGTGCCCCAGATTTATCAATGCAGTCCTGCAGGCAAAGTTTGGAGGCAGCATTTGTATTTGATTCATTGCTGTTATCGGCTGGGCTTGCCAGGATTCAAGCTGAGCTTTAGAGAGCCTCTCTGGAGGTCACCATCACTTCATTTTTACTACCCGCTCCTTTGCGGTGGTCTGTCTTACTGGGTGCAAATCCTGCTGTGCAGGCAAGGAGGGGAGCAGAAATGCCTGGTGCTGCTGGGGTCTGGCTGATAGAGCTGGTTCTTTTCTGCCACGTGCATACTTTTCTGTTGATCAAATTGGAAGGAAGTTATGGAGGAAAAGGAAATGCAGTCACCAAGAGCTTTCCAGACAGCAGCACACATGTGGCCTGAGCTTGCTCCAAGTTTCTAGCTGAGTTCCTGTCACTACGCTGTTTGGATATAGAAAGCCAGGTTGTTCCTGCAGGGTGGCCGGCAGTCTTGGGGCTGAGAAAGCGGCCAGGGTATGTTCGGTGATGAACATGTGAAGTGAACTTCTGTTACTGCCAGATGCTTTAAATAGCTCGAGCCTCACCCTTGAGTATAATCAGAAAGGATCTATCCAGACCTGGTCACAAGCTTTTGGAATGAGAGTGCAATTCTCGTGCTGCCACTTCAAAAGACAAATTGGGACAGGGTTCAGAAAGCTTTACAAGAATGATTGCAAGTATGACAAACCCACCTACCAGGCATTAAAGCAACGCTGTATTGAGTTTGTTTAACTAAGAAAAGTTTAAGGAGTAACTCTATCACAATCTCCAATGAAGGTTCTGAAGTTAGAGAGCTATTTATTTTAACAAATAAAAAGGTAAGTGCCAGCAGCCAGGAGGAGAAAGGAGGCAAATTCAGGCTAGCATGAAGAGCAGGAAAGGTTTGCTGGAACCGCTTTAACAGTTCTCCATCAGTGATGTCCTGAAATCAAATCAAGCTGCAGGCTTGACCATCTCCCGCAGTAATTTGTGCATTAAAATAAATGGGTCTTGCCACAGCATGGAATTGCAGCAAAAGATAAACTTATCATTATACCATATCCCTGTCTTGCGTCATGTTACACTGTAAATTATTTAACTCGGAGACAAACTTTGTTTTGGCTCATGTAACAGCAGATGCAAAAAGAGCCCTATTCATCAACAAGATCCCAAGATGCTCTTGCAACAGACATCATGGGGAAAAGTTGTTACATTGCCAAGTTTAGATGGGAGCCTAATTCTGTTCTCTGTATACACAGGCTTAGACATGTCTTAACCAATCAAAGAATTATTATAAATAACAGCAACAGCTCTCAGATGGAAAGCAGCTTCTACCCTGTGAAGATAAGAAGTAGGTTCCTCTTTTTTAACATCAATGCACACCTTTAAAAAGTCACTTCTGAAAAAAAAAAAAGAAAAGAAACTAATGTCTTTCTTAAGAAAAATGGGTTCAAGGAGAATACAAAGGATACTTCATCCCCTCCTACCCACAGGACACTCATTCTCCACCCTGCCACCTGCATACTCAGACTTCTGGATAAAGGAGCCAGTGCTGCCAGCTGCATTATCGTCTGGAACCACACGTTTTGCCCCGTTCTGTGAGCAGAAACCAGCGTTTCTTTGGCTGTTACATGAAAGGGCTGTATACTCTGTTTTAAAAAATTTAAAGATCATTTTTGCCAGAAATCCCATTTTTAGGACTGGTCCCTCTGCTCCTTGTCTTGGGGAACAGCCTCTGTGTTAGCTGCACTGTATTTATCCAGCCCAGCCATGGAGTTAAGACCCCAAACCAAATTGCCGCAGTGTCTGCCATGCACACGATGATAAGCGACAGCCAGCGGGATGAATGCTCTCGCCCACCGCAAACGCAGCGTCTGACACCTGGCTTCATTCATCAGAGTGAATTGCGTAGCTGCGTCTGTCCCATGCCTGCGTGTACACGGCACAAGGACTTGTTCCAAGGTAGCCTTGAGTTTTTCCCTGAGAACTGTACAGGATTTACCTGTTGTGTCTGAGCTTTCAGGGAAAGCATGAGGAAGCTTTGGGCATGGTGGTGCCTGAATGGCACTGCTCTGCAGCAGCGCCGCAGAAATCGGATGAGCTTCTGAGCTGTGCTCGCTCCAGCTCTCAACCATCGGTCTGCTGGAGGTGGCAGGGTTAATGCAACTATTGCAGGGTTTGTTTTGTGGCCTGGGTGTTGAGTTTCTGGACGGTGCAATGGCACTGGGTCCACAGGCACTAGGCTGGGGCAGAGGGGAGGTGAACAACAGCAGATGGCTGGCCGGGCCGTCCTTCCTCGCGCTGGCACTTTCCATCTCAAGCAGGTGAGGACAAACCCCTGCAATACCCCTGGGGAACTGCAGGCAGAGATGGATGGGAGGTTGCACCCTAGTTCATATTCTTGGCCATTAAAAGTAAAGTGCTGCGTTAATGAGGCAGATCAAACATACATCCTGCAAAGCATCTTGTCACCAGCTGGCACCAGAGAGGACCCCAGCACTGCCTTCTGGAGTTGAGGGATGGGTTTGCTGCAGCCACTCTGCATGTAAGCTCTGGTGCTGCTGTTCCGGGGGCAATCCCTAAAGAGCAGACAGGGTGTGTGGGAGGGAGCCCAAGGACAGGCCCTTTCCCAGCAAACCCTCTTGGTTTCCAGTGATCTGCAGCTTCAGGACTTTCTGAACTGGATGGATGTCTCTGGACTTGTGTTTATCAGCCCCTGAGGGAGCTTCCACCTTTGGAGACAAGCGCGTGGAAGACCGAAAGGCCTCTGTGACCCACACTGAGGAATTCTCCAGCTTCACTGTGTGCACCAGTTGCTCTCAGCAGTTTCTTCTCTGCAGGGACTATTAATGCTGAAAGTCTGCACTTAATGTGTTTTCGCCAGCGCAGAAGGGTCACCTGGCTGTCCCAGGAGAGCAGGAGGGGAGGCCAGGCAGGTCACGCTGATGCCACCTGCCCCTTCCCAATGTCGGTGCCTGCCTGAAAAACAAGCAAACCCAACCAGCGCTCAGGTCTCTTCCAAAAACAATTACATCATGTGTAAGCCATCAAGCATGTGATTTCCCAGCCCTGAAACTGAAAGCAGCCTCTCTCCAGGAGAGGAAGGGAAGCTGTGCAATAGCCAGCTTGGATTCAGGAGGAAAGGCTTTGTCTGCCTGTGGACATAAAGGGACTGCAGATCAGCACCTCTGCAGCACCGTGCAGGAGGACAGGCTGCAGCCTTCGGTGAAGGAGAGCACTTCTAATGTCTTTAGATTTTCAGCATGTTTCCTAAGAAATTGGCTTATTTCTCCCAGAGCCGGAGAAGTATTGATGCGTGTTTCCTAAGTGGGAGTTTGAACCCGAGCAGAGTGGGTGCACCTGCCTGGTTTAGTGCGTTAAGGCAAGGGGATGCAAGGAAATCTCAGCTTGTCTAACCCCATGCACCACATAGCCCCCGGCTCCTACAGCAGTACGAGGCGAGAAGTGTTGCTGAGTTCCACAGCAGCAGGACAAAGTGTTTCCTCCACCCAGCTTCTTGCCAGCTCCTCCGTTCCTTGCACCATTTCCCTGCAGCCTCGTGACTAAGGGGAGGGAAGTGCAGGGGGTGTGAGAACAGCTCTGCTCAGGCATTTAGTGCCTGGCCTGACTCAGGTCCCACATGGACATCTCACAAGGATCCCCTTTGATCTGTGCACAGCGAGCAGGCTGCAGAAACAAGGACAGAGGCTGCAAAAGCTGCAGAATGACTATGCCGAGCAAGGAAATGTACTGGGAACTTTTGTCTGAAACAAATCCCAGTCTCAGGAGACTCAGGTGTGCTTCCCCAGCTAGGACAGGCAAGTTTGCAACTTGAAGACCCTGGCTGGGAGCAGGGTTTCCTGAAACCTTCAAGCTTCCCTTTCCTGAAAGCTCCGCTCAGCGGATTAGCAGATGTCTTTGTTGAAATCCCGGCTACCTGCCAAGGATTACTGTAAACACTTGGCAAGGTGCAGCCTCTTGGCACCGACGCTGGGCGTTGGAGAGAGGAGCTGCAGTTCACCTCGCTGAGTGGCACTTCTGATGTTCACACTCACACATAAGCTGTTAACTGGAAACACCCTGGGCAGGGGTAATGCATCTGCTGCAGAAACTCTCATCCCTGAAACATCAGTCTATTTTGTTTCTCCCGCATCTCTTACCAAGGAGCGGTAAGGGGTTACTTGCCCATTTACTGGGAGTGGAAATGGCTGTTCCCAGACCTGTGAAGTCCCACGCAGATGGACAGGGTCCCACACAGTGGCCATTGTAAAGACAGCACCTGCATGGTGCCTGGTGTCAAAAACAAGAAAAGACCTCAATGGAATCACAGAATCTCAGAATCATAGAATCATCTAGGTTGGAAAAGACCTTCGAGATCACCAAGTCCAACCATCAACCTGATCTGCCGTGCCCCATCACTAAACCATGTCCCTTAGTGCCACATCCACACATCCCTTAAATACCTCCAGGGCTGGGGACTCCACCACTTCCCTAGGCAGCCCGTTCCAATGCTTGATCACCCTCTCGATTAAGAAGTTCTTCCTGATATCCAACCTAAACCTCCCCTGGTGCAACTTGACACCATTTCTACTTGTCACCTGAGAAAAGAGACAGACACCCCCCTCACTACAACCTCCCTTCAGGTAGCTGGGGAGAGCAATGAGGCCTCAGCCTCCTCCAGACTAAACAGCCCCAGTTCCCTCAGCCACTTCTCATAACTCTTGTTTTCCAATCCCTTCACCAGCTTCATTGCTCTTCTCTGCACACACTCAAGCAACTCAGTGTCCTTCTTGTAGTGTGGGGCCCAGAGCTGAACACAGTACTCGAGGTGCGGCCTCACCAGCGCTGAGGTCAGAGGGACGATCACTTCCTAGTCCTGCTGGCCACACTGTTTCTAATACAAGCCGGGATGCTGTTGACCTTCTTGGCCACCTGAGCACACTGCTGGCTCGTATTCAGCGGCTGTCGAACAACACCCCCAGGTCCTTTTCTGCAGGGCAGCTTCCCAGCCACTCTTCCCCAGGCCTATACCATGGGGCTGCTGTCACCCAAGTGCAGTGCCTGGTGTTTAGCCTCATTGAATGTCATGTGATAGGACTTCGCCCATCGAGCAAGCCTATCCAGATCCCTCTGCAAAGTCTTCTTGCCCTCAAGAAATTGGTATATGATCTGGGATCTAATCCAGGCCTGAGTAGCTGTGTCCACGAGTTACTGCCATGGTGTTAGGAACAGCTCATGGTGAGCAGCATCAGGCAAGTGCTATGAGACATTTACTGGATGCCTCTCCTGTCACTCGGTGAGGATCTTACATGCTTGCACCACAGTTGGACTAAGAGGGGACAGGAGAACTCCCTCGCTTAGGGATGGAGTAAGGGCCCACAACACATTTGCCCAGCATGACATCGCTGCAGGACACCGTGCTTTCAGGCACAATGCCTGCAGGAGCACCACGTTCAGCTGCGACTCCCTAACACAACCAGCCAGACTTAACCTGGTGTTTAAACCTGAAAGGATTGACTCTGAAGTCATCTGGGTGATGCAGGACTGCCTTGAATTAGCTTCTGTTTAAGAAAAACATGTCCAACCCTATTTCAGACTGTCAGTGACGGTGCCCGCCAATACCTTAGCAAGTGGCTCCAACAGTTAATTACCTTCCTTGTTAAAAATGTGTGCTGTTTCCAGTCTCAGTATGCCTAGGTCAGCCAACAGCTGCTGGCTTGTACTTTTCTTTTCTCTGCCAGACTGAAGAAGCCTCGCTCCCTCCCATGGGAACTGCCCAAGATCCAGTCTGTTCGGAGCTGCGGGGAGCGCCCCGGCAGCTCCAGGTTCCCCAAGTAAGCTCTGCCAGCAGGAGCTCCCAGGCAGCCTGTGGTCCCTCATCCCTGCCCTCCAGGTCCCCATCTCCCTACCCTCCTACGTCACACTCGCACAGCAAAGCCGCCATCCTGTACATATGGCCTTCATTTGTTCCTCTGAGCCACGCGGACTTACGTGTGACTCCCTTAACCCCTCTCTGTTTGTCCACATCCAGGTCCCTAAGTGACGGAGGTGGTGCTGGCCCTCCGGCCTCCAGCACCTCCATCCCCTGAGCTGCAGGGCAGCCACGCTGCCCTTTACCCCGGGCCTGTCACAGGTTTAGTCCCTTTGCTAGGGCCCAGGCTGGCTGGACTGGGGGATGCGCTGGTGCTGTCAGCTCTGCCTGCCCGGACCCTGATTTCCCTATTGAATGGCTCCACCTAGTGCGTGTCCTCTGCCCACTCGGACACAGCCACCCTGGGCACGCTGGGGCTGCGTCCCTCCGCTGCCAGGGCAGGGTGGCCAAGTGAGGGTCTGGGTGAAATTAGGACATGTCCAGCAGCTCGGCCTCTGGGTGGTCAGGTTTCTGTGATTTATATCCCTGCAGGCATCATGGGGTGGCAGAGAGAGCTGGTGCCGAGCAGTAGGCCGTGTAAGAGTCTCCTGGCTCTTCTAGTGAGGATTTAGGGCTGCCAACCACGTAACATGCTCCCCTGGCCTCCCTGAATACTCCTTGAACCTCCTGAAATTCAACAAGGCCAAGTGCAAGGTGCTGCACCTGGCTGGGGGCAATCCCCAGTACCAGTACTGACTGGGGGATGAGTGCAGCCCTGCAGAGAAGGACTTGGGATACTGGTGGATGAAGAACTGGGTATGAACTGGCAATGTGCACTTGCAGCCCAGAAAGCCACCCACGTCCTGGTCTGCATCAAAAGCAGCGTGGCCAGCAGGTCCAGGGGGGTGATCATCCCCCTCTGCTCCGCTCTGGCGAGGCTCCACTGCAGTGCTGCGCTCAGCTCCGGGCCCCAGCACCAGGAGGACACGGAGCTGCTGGAGCGAGGCCAGAGGAGGCCGCGAGGATGCCCGGAGGCTGCAGCACCTCTGCTGTGGGGCCGGGCTGAGAGCTGGGGGCCTTCAGCCTGGGGAAGGGAAGGCTCCAGGAGACCTTGCAGCAGCTTCCAGCCCCTAAGGGGGGCTTATAAGAAAGATGGAAAGAGATTTTGTACCAGGGCCTGTACAGGACAAGGGCGGGGGGTGGCTTTAAACTAAAAGAGGGAGATTTAGATGGGATATTGGGGAGAAATTCTTCACTCGGAGGGCGGAGAGGCCCTGGCACAGGCTGCCCAGAGCAGCTGTGGGTGCCCCATCCCTGGCAGTGCTCGGGGCCGGGCTGGATGGGGCTGTGGGCAGCTGGGGCTGGTGGAGGGGTCATGACCATGGCAGGGGGTTGATCTTTAAAGGTCCCTTCAAACCCAAACCATTCTATGATTCTGTGATGATTCTATGATAATACCAGAGCAGTGCAAGGAGGAGAGACCAGAGCAGCGGGGAGCACCGCAGGCATCTAGGCCTTTTCTGGTCACTGCTGTGTGGTAGTTGGGCTGGTACCTCAACAAAGGAGACAGGAAGAAGAAGAAAGAAGAATGAGGAGAAACCCTTACTGTGCATTTTATATTAGTAGATAATTACTTCCTAAGTACTTGCTTAGGAAATCTCTTGCTCTGGTCAGAGCATGGTTGCAGGACAAGAGCAGAAGACAGTCAGTGGGGATGGGGACACTGGGGAGCAGACGCCTGTAGCAGAAGGCGGTGCAGTGTCACCTGCCCTTCTTGCCTGTCACGCCAGCACAGCTCAACAGTTCCCAGCCCAGTAACCCCAAACAGAAGTGGGAGACAAGGCAGGGAGACTGTAGGAGTTGCGGGCTGAGCGATGGCAAGACCCATTCACTGAACACTCAGATGTTTCTGGCTTTTTTGGAGCACAGCAATCCTGTATCCTCTTCTTGACTCCTACGTGCTTAAACATTTTCCTCTTGCTCTGCCCTGGATATTCCTGCAGAGAAATATTCCTCATTAATGATCTGGATGATGGGGCAGAGTGTTTACTGACGACACAAAACTGCGAGGATATGCTGATATACCAGAAGTTGTTCTGTTACCCGGAGGGACCTGGACAGACTGGAGAAATGGGCTGGCAGGAACCTCATGCAGTTCAACATCTCTTTTCTCTTTTGCTTTTCCTCTAAGCCTCAGGTTCTTCTAGATCAAACTCATCATCCTTGCATCCTTTCTGTACCAAACTTTATGTCCTTGCTTTAGCTTACGAAAACAAGCTCTGGCTACCTGACTCGCTCCCACATTGACATCAAGTAGGTGGGCAGGTGGGCACGGGGAGGCTGAGTCCTGCTCCCTTTTAAAAGTGCTCACTGTGAGGGCTAACAGCGTGCCTCCAATCATTTCACCTCTTTAAATCCACAAAATTCTTCTCTGTCCAAGCCCATCACAGACTTGCTGGTCACAAATTCAGGTAGCCAGAAGTCAAGTCAGGTCAGGCTCCAGGCCCCAGGGAAAGCTTTTTCATGCCTACCTGCTTGGAAGCCACCAAGGTGCACATCCAGGACCTGTCTTGGCTGTGTATTTCTTTTGAATCTCTGCTAAGCTACGCCCAGCCACTACTGCTTGGTTTTGGGGTATTTTTCTTTCTTCCTTAGAGTCATTCATAGCTTTCCCAGGAACTGGAGCACAGAGGAACTGAAGGTAATTGCTAGCGGACTCTGCTGCGCTTGGCCACGTTTGACTCGCGTCTGGGACTATTCTGCCATAACCAGGAGAGCTCCGGGCTCACAGCTGCCGTGCTTGCAGGAGTTGGGAGGAAGCTTAAAGGTTGCCACAGGTTTTTATAACTGACTGGGAAAGTTCATGCCCTCAGGAGTCCTTCTGCTAGAACGGCACAATGTCAGATGATGAATGGATGGTTGTCCTATTGAGCTATGCTGATACTGTGCAGCTGAAGTCACCATGCCAGTTTTTTTAAGATACAGGGATTTTTAAGATTTTGAGATAAGGGAAATACCTACTCAGATTTTTAACATTCTCTCGGCATTGGGAGGCCAGGTATTTATGACACACCTTCTTAGGCATTTCGCTGCATCTTGGATACCTGGAAACCTACCCATAGGCTAGAATTTCCACCTGGAAACTGTGTCCCTTTGCAACCAGGCTACCTTCCAGGGAGAGAGCAATACAGGGAGGTTGTAATTAGCCTTTAAAGTCTTTTTTTGAGAGATGAGCCAGGAGCTGTTTTTTCTTACACTCAGGATGAGCAACCCTGGATCAAGGAACCACATGCGGTCTGGGCACCTTCTCCCCTCACAAAGAGGAGGGCAGGGAAAGCGGCAGCAGCTGCTGCTCCAGAGGCAGGTGCTCTGTTTTGTGTTGCCTGAGACGTCTGCACAGAGAGAGCCGATGGGCAAAGAGGACCCAGTGTAGCACTTCTTTTCATGAAAGCAAACAAGTTCAGGACCTTATAGGTCACATCAGCAGGGATGAGGAATTCTGATGGAGCTGGATATTTATTTGGGGTATACCTTTTCATTTCTGAAGACCAGACAAAGGTGGTCAGCCCTTCCAAAACTTATGCTTTGCTGCCTTTGCTTGCCATAGTGCTGGCTTCTCTCCTAGCCCCGTGCTCTTGCGACGCTCACACGATGACAGACGAGTTTACAATCCCTCAGCAGATCCTTACCAACTCCCACAGCGAGCCCACTAAACAAACTACAGCTCACGCCACATGGCCCAGCAGGGCTTCCCTCACCTCCAAGGATCAGGGACTTGCTCTTTACTGCGACTGGGCCTGTGAAAAAATCCCTTACTTGCTAGCCACAAAGATTAGTGGAAGCCCAGAAAATATGATCCATGGGGTAAGAATGAAAGAATTGGGTTGTTTGGTCCAGAGGACTGACGCCTGGGGGAAGATGAGACAGCTGTGGACTAGCTGACCTCCAAATTCCCTTTCAGCAGCTGCATTTCCCGTACTCCTATGATAACAGTCCTCCAATAAATAAAAGGCTGCCACAAAGAGGAAGGGAATAAACTCTTCTCTGTGCCTGTCTGGAGAGGATGAGAAATCATGGGATGAAACTGCGGTGAGAGAGCTTTACTTAGACATTTGGGGACTGATGAAATGTAAATACAGCAACGCACCAGAACAGATTGCCTGATGTCAAGTCTCCATTAGTGGAAATTTCTGAGAGAAAAGAAAAAAAGAAAAAATGGATTAGACAAACATCCATCAGAAAGGGTTTAAGCTGAGCTTATCCTGTGCTGGAGCAGGGGGATTAGACGATTCATCAAGGCAACCCTCCAGCTCCGTTTTCTCTGCTTCTCTACTTTTATTTTCAACTGCCTTGCAGATTCAGGCGGTCGTTTAACTGCAGTCAGCCTTGAATCAGATCACCCTCTCGGAGTGCAGATTTTTGGATGAGATTATCATTCCCATCAACGTGAAAATCCAGCCGCTTTGCTGCGGGGGAAGCAGTGCTACGCCGTGCTGCCTCGGGCCCATGGGCAGGGTGGATGAAGGATGGAGAACCTCCCTGGGAACATCACGGACGGACCATGGAGCAGGCTGAGTTTTCTCAAAGATCTTAAGATTCAAAAAACCTTCATTTTCTTTTCTTCCTAAGATTTTCAATGGAAGCCATTTGGATGCGATACAATGTGGGTAACAGGGTGATTAACACACACACACACACCAACAAATGCCATCAAGTTAGAGTACAGGAGCCCTGAGTTTCAGCAGTCAGCCTGGGTTTCCACCACTTTTGTGCTGGTGAGGGCTAGTTCAGCCTCAGCACTGCATCTCCCGGCAAGGACGGATGATATTTTTGTCCAGGCCGCTTCAAATGCAGCTACAGTCATGACTGGCAAACATCTCAAGATGTTTCCCTTTTGTTCAGATGAGTCTGGTGCTTTTGGCTGGATTCCCATCTCTCGTTAACTTGGGGAATCACAAGCATATATGCAAATACAAAGTGGCTCATAGTGAAGCTTTTACCATAGGGCAAGTTCCTCCTCCAGCAACTCTAGGAGAAAAAAAAATGTCCAATCCTACTGAGGAACAAGGCAGTCCTGTGACCCATAATGCTGCGTCCGAGTCCTCACGATCCTCCACCCTCTCCTCCCAGAAAGACAAACATCCTCAAGAGGATGCTCAGGAGGAGATTTGGGAGAGGGGAAAGATTTCCCCTTGTTAGAAGCAAAGGCTTTATGGACTCTGCCTTTCCTGCTTGCTGTTACAGGATGTCTTGCTCTGTCACACACTGTATCCTGAAAGTGAATGCTAATAAACACCCATATAAATAAAATAACATTCTCTCAGTATAAATTGCCATGTTATTTGTGCAATGGTCATCTTAGAGACTTGGTAAGGCTCATTTCTGTCTTCATAATATTTCCTGGAACAGTCCATAAAAGAAAGCACAGTGCTCACTTTATATATTTACAAAAAGCCTGGGAACTCAATAGTTAGTTTTGTTTACAGTTTAACATCCTCCTCGTTGGCTAGAGACCATAACATTATTGTGTATCTGTGATAGACTGGAAATTTTTGATGTGATGTGTAATTTTCTTTTTTACTTCCCTTTTTTAAAAAAATAGAGAAGAGGTAAATGCATACGCTCCCAACTCACAAATGGTTAATGCTGGGGAGACCCATGGTGGCCATTTACCAGTAGTGAAATTGTAGGAAGGAGGAAGGTGACCTGAGTAATGAAATAGAAGAAGAAATATCAGAGGAAATTAAGACAGAAGAAATGAAATAGCTATATAATTTACCAAGAGCAAAACTCATGCGTTTAAAGGGAGACCAAGCAGATGATTAGTTAAGGCATCAGAGAACATCCTACAGAGAAATCTCTGTATTTAGGTGATTGATTTTGCCCTCAGTTTAATCCTTGGATCTCAGCAAAAAAATAACTTTCAGGAGAGTCTGTGTCTCGTCTCTGGTGTGCTCCAGAGATGTGATTTTGGTGTGTCCAGACCCAGCTGGGTGGACTTCAGGGCTGATGCCCTGGCAGAACTTAAATGCACACTGGGAAGCTGGAGCCACGGCGGCTGCTCATCCAGGCACCGCGGTGACGGGAGACGTGGGTGCCCCGGCTGCTCCTGGCTCCCACCGCTTTGGCACGGGCAGGACAGCAGCAAGCTGTGTCCCTTCTGCTGTCCCCAGCAGCCTGCCGGACGCGGCACAGCTCTTTGCCGGTGCCTGCAGCAGGCACGCCGCTGCCGTGCACCTCCCGCACCAGCTCGCCCGGCTCCCAGAGCCCCAGTCCTGCTCCACTTTATTTCCGCAATCAAACGTCTAAGGACAAACTGTCCGGTGGCTTTGATTCCCTGGCGGGTTTCCTGCTCAGGTGCGGGGATGTGCTCCGGAGCTGGTTTTCAGTTCAGTGCCTTGCAGCACCCCGGTGAGGGGAAGCGTGCTTGTCCCTCATCACAGGTGGGACAAAAGCAAGCTGTTTTTAATGCCTTTTCCCTGGTCTTTCAAACGCTGCTGCGCTGAAGTGTGAAGCAGCCCCGTTGCTTGTGTTTCTAAAGCTGTTTGCTGCCTAATTTAGGATAGTCTGCTTGAAAGTCTCCAGCCTGAGCTGTGAAACCACAGCTGTGTTTTGCAGATGAGAGACTTGGGTTGGTTTCAGATCGTGTTTTTGGAAAGGCCACCGCGATCCTAAGCAAAGGCAACACAAATGGCACGAGTCCAACCTTCAGCGGTGACCTGGGAGAGCTGCAGCCTTCCCTCCGAGCCTGTGTTTTTGAAGGACAGAAGTCTTTCTCTGTTAATTTTGGATCGACAAAGAAAAAAAGCCTCTTGTATGTTTAACCTTTCCATTTCTTCAGTCTGCCTAGGTTCCTATCACCAGCATAGTTAAAATAAAAATAGAAGGCACTGTCAAAAAACCCTAAAACCTCCCAAAAGCCCTTTCAGGCCCAGTCAGTGTGGGGTTCATCCACCCACTTCTACCAAAGCTGCTTTCTGGGCTGACAAAGGAGAGGGCTTTCAGAGGGTGTCCGCGTGGCGTAGCCTCCACAGTGCGCTTCCCCGCCATGAATAAATCATTTCTTTCCGTTTTTGAATCCCGGCTTTACATCTGGATGGTTCCGCATTAATATGTTGGGTGGAGGTTGATATTGAGAACAGTGTGCAGTTCCAGAAGAAACAAAGACTCCGGGCTTTTTTGTGCAGAGCCTGTAGCTCCCATGCCAGGGGCTGCCCGTACGCAAGAAGCCGCAGCTGCCGCGGGCTCAGCAGAGCGTGTTTCCCTCTTGCCCCAAACCAGACTCTCCAGAAGATTTTTGGGAAATCACTTGGTTTGCCCCACACTTCGGGTCCTTATTTGTAACACAAGGACTCTCCGTTTCGAAAGCAGGGGGAGCTATAAGGGGAAGATAAGTGGAAAATAAGGAGAAAATAAAGAGACTGAAGCATGGATCTGTGAGAGCTGAGGATCGGCCCTGTCACCAGTAAGACCACGCGCTAGCTGCAGTCACCATCCTGGTTGTATTGGGTTTACGTGGTGAGGGTTTGGTAGCAGGGGGGCCACAGGTTTGAGATAACGATTGAAATATTGCAATAATTTTCAGAGGGTGAATATCCTCAGTCCACATTGATGTTCAGTCTCCCCAGAGTGTAATACAGCAGCCGGGCTGCTTCGGCCTCTGGTGCGTTCACGCTGGGCGAAGTTTTGGCTCTGCCGAGCCCAGGTGAGCTATAGGCTCTCGGGCAGGAAAAGAAAATGTTGGTAACGTCTGCTCGCCTGCCCCGGTGATCTCTGCTAACAGCTCCTGTGTCCCAGCTGAGCTGCAGAGTGCGTTTGTTCGGGCAGCTGGCAATGTCCCTAGGCTCAGCTTTACTTGTAGGCAGGGATCATCTGCACAGGAACTGGAGGGCTTAAAAAAGGTAGAGAGCAGCGCTGCAGAAGAGTGGCTCAGTGTGTCAGCATCACACCGACTGCCCAGCGAGACCCCCACAACACCCTGCAGCCGCAGCCAGGTCTCCAGAAACGTAAAAGAGGTAGAAGAGAGGCAAGAGAGCAGGGTCTTTGTCCCACCTGCTGGGTGGGACACTAAGAAGCACTAAGCGAGCGTTCAGCTCAGTTTTTCCTTGCCGTAACACAAGAGGAACACCCTGGTGAAGAAGGGGATGAAGAAGCTCTGAACCAGATGGCATCATAA